>JARJDW010000350.1:0-44585 GCA_030264715.1 Adinopsis sp. GC000173
ATGTCCATATTCGAGCATGTGTTTAGCCACGTTAGATTTTTCAGGCTTCCCTGTTTTACAAGCCGCAAAGTGTTCTTTAAATCTAATATTGAAATTGCGGCCCGTTTGTCCAATGTAGCAAAACTCACATTGGGCACAGTCTATTTGATACACACCTGACGAATAAAGCCTATCAACTGTACAAAGTTTATTATTTACGAGTAACTGTTTGAAGGTGTATATTTTTTATCTCTATATTACGATTCAAAAGCTTTAATTTATTATAATTTTGCACATTTTACAAAATAGTAAATTTTGTATCTTCAATTTTTTTTATTTGTATAGATATCATAAGAAAATGCTAAAATTAACCGAATAAAGTTTCAATATTATTATTATCATCCATTATTACTTTTTTTACAATACTTTTATACTACTTTACACAGCTTACAAGGATTTGTGTAAATGTAGATATATATTTTGTATATAAACAAATACAAATAAGATAAACTTCTGAAACATCTCCTTCTAAAATTCATTTTTCATACACACACACCTATTTTCCAAAAATCTTAAGGGAAAAAAGTCTACTTTACTATAGATACGTATATTTTTCAAATAATTTTAATGAATAAACCTGTTTATTCTTTAATTATAAAGCTTTCGTTGTGGGAATAATTAGTGCTTATTATAATGTCTAATATTTAAAAAGAAAGATTATAATTAAACAAATTAATAAATGTTTGATTTAAATTTGAAATCTGAAATAAATGTTGATCAAAAGCTCGTTACATAAAGAGTGTAATCCCTACGTAATCGAATTTTGTTTATGTAGTTATCATTTTAATATCGCTAAAATTGACTGGTTACCTCATTACACACTAAACTATTGCCACTGTCAGCAAAAATGAATGTAAATGTTTACTTTCACATGATATTATAATCTGTACTGCTTAGTCTGCCATCGCAAAAATCCTATAATATTATATGTAAGTATATGTATAGATAAAATAAAAATCCTGTCGGCGAGTACGATTATTTTTTTTGCTTAATTCGTGGTGAAATTATCTTTAATGCTAACTGTAAAAATTTCTTTCCCACTTGAAATTACGGTTAAAATTGGGCTAAATTACGAATGTAGGCGTTCAGCTTCCCAAGAAGCTCGAATGCGCTGAATATTTCTGTAATAATTAGCGCGATGAAACGAGTGTTTCATATATAATAAAATGATGCAAAATTTATTACCGTTGAATAAAGCTTGTCTAGATTAAATTGATAACGCGTAATGATTACTAATAGCAACCTTGATTATTTTATTATTTGTTGAATCAGCTGCTGCTGCTGAAGAACTGCATAAAACACGATGGTGACCTCGGATTTAATGAAAACCAAATCCATATTATACAATATACGCGTAATAACATTTCAGTGTTTTTTTTCAGTGCCTAATTATATTTTTAATTCGCCTCGTATTGTGACTGGCCTGAATAATTGGTAATTTGACCAAACCATACGTATATTAAATCAAACATATATCATTTTATTGAAACTCATTGTTAAACATGTATTTAAGCTGCGTTAAGTCTCGAAAGTGGGCGTTGTTCGTCTTTAATGTAACCGTTGATGTCTGAAAGTATAAATTTTTATAATGTAAATTTATATTACAGCCACAAACTGCCGCAGATATGTTGCACTCTCGTCGTATTGTGCACGACACTGCAAAATAAATTTAAATGAAAAATCAACTATTCATAATAATATTTTCGGGTTTCCTTGCAAGATTAAAATTTATCTTATTTCTATTTCCTGTCATTTTTTTGTTTTGATAATTCGATATAAATACTATTTGTTATTTGGTATGGGTTAAAAATGTACATAAAAAAAGTTCGTTACAATGAAATGAATAATGGCAACGAGAGTGGCTTGATTCGGCCATTACGGTATATTGATTATCGATAATGTTTGATTGAACAGATGTGCAGAGTTTAGGAGTAGGACCCACGCGAAAAGTCTATAAATATAGTTGAATTGTCAGAAATATTACGTTAGGTTAGGTCCCACAAAACGTTACTTGCATAAGCGTGATGTCTCAAGGCCAGGCATTTAAATAAGCCGCTAGATCCCTTTGAGAAGGAGAGTTGGGAGAGAATGTTACTTCTGTAAAAAAGACGTCCGGAGTTGTAAGAGTATTAATAGAATAAAAAAATATTTTAATAAAATTAACAAAAACATGATTATCCTATTGCGGCATTTTACGAATTACTAAACATAAATCGTGAATATAAGTAAAAATTTTTCATGCAGTTGAATAAATCACCAACCAAGCGGATTTTGTTATTAAGATTAACATAAATATATTATGCATTTAATAGTAATGCAGTAATGTATTTAGTTAACGTTAAAATAGCATTTGAGCTTTTTCGGCTGAAAGTTAACTGATGTTTTACCGATTTACAAAAAATTTCAATTATATAATGCAATAAAATTAATGAAAGAATTAAAATACCATAAACTTGTTTTCAATAAAAACATATTTAATTAATGATTTTTACAAGATTGCAAACATATAAATTTAACGTTCGTAGAATGGAAAGAGAAGATGAAGAAGACGAAGAAGAAGGCGTTGGTCGTTTCAGATGCGACGACGTTATAAAATTTAGTTAAATCGTTAACCACCTAGTGTTCTTTAATTTTCAGCAACATTTTTATTTGATTCAATTAAAAATAATGATTGGATAATTTGTATTGAATAAAAATGTATAAATTGTAATAATTGTAAGTATGTATAATACATGTATGGGGTGAAAGTGAATTTAAATATAATTTTATTACAATTGAAGGAAGTAAATTCCATTAAATCTAATGCACATGATTGTAGAATCGAGCTTATAGTAAATTGTAAGTACCAAGTATAGTGAAACACTCCTTAAAGAGCGCTAGCTTAACCGGATAGTCTTGTATCCGGTTGGGTCAGTAATCACTGAAGACAACAGTCAGTGCATTCACCCGCGAGGATCTTATGCAAGTACGTTATAAACGTGTGTGTGCTTACAGAATCTTAAACTCTCCAAGTGTTGAAGCACTTCATGTCAACTCTATCCTGTCTCATTGTTTTCAACTATTCTTTGATCTTTTCAACGAAGAACGAAGAGCGAAGAATAAACGCGCGCGCGCGCGCACAATTTCTTATAAAGAAAATAGCAGAGAGAAAAAAAATTCCGAAACCACAATGCAACTGCCAAGTTTGCTAATGCCCTTTAATATGACATTACCGCACAATAGTTGTGGGAGTCAAACGTGCCTCTATACGGAGTTTACATATTTTCAAATTCCTTGTCAAGTCTATTGTGAAAAACATCTTAAATCTCAAAGAATTTTATTTTTTTGCACAATGCACAGGAACATGTACACGCCGCCACCTGCGATTGTTATAAATTAAAGCCCGCATTATTTTTTAAAAACACTAAGCACTATAGGCATAAAACTCTCATTTCGATCAACCTGTTTGAATTTTTCTTGACTTGCAGCAGCATTACATTCGATTTTCTGGTTCAGTTGCTGATACCTGCTCTTGAAGATATAAAATCTGATCATTACCTACAATCATTATAATTACGGCCGCAAGACCGTGAAAATTTAAAAGAAAATACGTTATGCTTCACCACTTTTTTCAATTACACATCACAAAAGCTAATCAAAGAATGGTACCACTAGAAATTCTGTAAATGTGAAAGAGCAGCGGTATGATGCAAAGGCTTGTGCGTGAAATGTTAGTAATGAAAATAAATTGTTGCAATGATTTGCTTAATATATTGTAGTAATGACAAATAAGCATTTTGTATAAAACATATCCTTAACAGGTTGACAGATTTCATTTTTGTACGTCTGACAGACAGTACAACAATCGACGATTTTCGTTTCTTGAAGAGAACAAGTCAGCTTTATATTTTAAAATAACGGCTTCACTCAAAACTTGAAATTTGCTTGCTTTGAAAAAAAGAAATTGCAAAAATACATAATGTAACAATGAAATTATGCAAAATGCAATATTTGAATAGCGCCTTGTTACAATATAATACTTTTTTTACTTCTTGTTCATTGTTAGATGCTCATGTGAAAATGTGTTGCATCATTGTTGAGGTGGAGCTAATTTATGTAAAGCTTATTACAGCACTTATCTTAAAGACTAAAAGCTTTGGTATTTATTAAGAAAATGAGGGTTTTAAAATTAATGAAGTATATGCGCATCACTAAAATTTCTCAAGTGACGCTAGTCAGTCGTCGAACAGAGTAACTTAAAACGCAAAAAAACGCTACGTGTAACATAAGGCTAAATGGTTATCAATATTTATATAACTAATGAAGTAAAAATTTGTTTTTCACGGGATTTTCTATTTGCCAGACGGCAATGTGAAATATAATATTGCCAATCCAATACGTAAGTAACAAATTGATATAGAATTTTTCGAAAACATATGTTTAGCGATAGCAATTTTGTGAAACTCTATACACAATGCCCTTTACCTACTTCCATACTCAGATTTATGATTTATTCCGGCTGTCGCTATAATCCTTCAACTCGCACAAAACCGCAATTGTAGAAAATGTTTAAAATTTTAAATTACACGTAATAAAATGATTTTGACGGGATTATTTATTGAAGGTGGACAGCTAGTAAATTTCAACGATGAATAGAATTCGTCTGAAAATGGCTATTAAAGCATCTAACAACTATCTATAAAATATAAACTAACTATATCTAGAAAGGTAGCATTCTAAAGACCTGAAATACCTGCAGACTTCCCGCCAAAACTTCCGACACATCTAAAAGAAAAAAACGCACAAAGTATCGTTTTACAACATGGCAAAAAGGCAGTTAATTATTCGTTAGTTGATGTATGCACGTTAGAAATATCACAGCCTGTAATATTTTGAGCGAGTGAAAGTTTCATGTGTGTGATATTGTGTAGCAAAGTTATATGCTTATATGTGTGGTATACGTAACGCTGTAGGATAGTGGTTTTATTTTAGCGCCAAAACAATGTTATGTGAAAGACCTGTTTCTGGAAACTAAACTCCCATACAATATAAATAAAGCTCACCGATTATGAAAGTTTAATCATTTTGAGGCTTCAACTATTGTACCTGTACATTTAACAAAAGAACGTTACAGGTGAATTTAAACAAACTTGACATAAAATGAGACATTCTCAAGGAAAAAAATAACCACCACCGCAACCTTTGCAGGTCGATTCTTTACACATATAAATCTAACAGGAGTGTATAAGAGTCAAAAATCTAAGACAAATTATTTTCTTAAGATATTTGGGAGAGCACAGGTATTCAAGGATATCATATATAGGGATAACATATTATTCGTGCAAAGGTATCGCCACGTCTTACAAAGAGTCGCCTACCAAGCAAAAAAAACGAATTTGTGGATTCCCGCCTTCTCGGAAGGGTCTCTAACATGAATCCATCAGCTGACCGAACTTTCCCAGGCATTTAAAAATGTCGGCAACGCGGGTGGCAGAGGCAAACAAGTGAATATAGACCTATATAGCCCTACAGACGAAAGAAACAAATCATAAAATCTATACCATATGATTCCTAAAGAAACTTTTCTCAGAAAATTCTTTATATGAACTTGCTATTTCCTGTTCGCAATAATAAGAAATTCTACTTTTTCACATGATTGCATCCTCCAACTATACAAATGAAAAACCAATACAGGATTAAAATGACAATCGATACATTGCAAATAAATAGAACATACATAATTCTATTTTCTACAAGAATTTAATGTTAAATAATCATTTAATGGTAGTGAAATGTAAATTGTTTCATTAAATATTCCATTTTTTAAGAGTGAATTTATCTTTTCAAAGTAAATTTCATTGATATTTTTTATATACTTTTTACATAATAAAATATGAAATGTATTAAATGTTAATCTATAAGATGTTAATAAATAAATATTACATCATAATTTCTTATTAAGAATGAAGAAAAAAACTATTTTCTACAAAAAAAAATCATTTAATAGTAGTGAAGTGTAAATTCTTACATTGAATATCTAATTTTGTAAGAAAAACTTTAAATATTTAATGTTAAATTAGCAAATTTATTTAAAACCGTTATAATTTATTTTATTAAAGCAAATTTAATTGATATTTTGTTAAATATTTTTTATATAATAAAATATGAACATTTCATATCTATTTTCCATATTCGTTAACTTAATTATACCAATTATTTATGACAAAATGCTAAAATTGCAATGAAATGTATTAAATGTTAATAAATAAATATTACATCATAATTTCTTGTTAAGAGTTAAGATAAAATGGTGACTTTTCATGGCTGCAGATTTACAAATATAATAATACATAATTCAATTTTCTACAAGAAAAAATTAATTTTAATGTTAAATATTCATTTAATAGTAGTGAACTGAAAATTGTTACATTAAATATCCCATTTCTTAAGAAAAAAAAGTTTAAATATTTTATGTTAAATTAGTAAATTTATTACAAAGCATCATAATTTATTTTTTCAAAGTAAATTTAATTGATATTTTAATAAAATATAAACATTCCATATCTATTTTCTATGTTCGTTAACTTAATTATAACGATTATTTATGATAAAATGCTGAAATTGCAATGAAATGTTTTAAATCTTAATAAATAAATATTAGATCATAATTTCTTGTTAAGAGTTAAGAGAAAAAATGGTGACCTTTCATGGTTACAGATATACAAATGGAAAAGCAATATAGGATTAAAATGACAATCCATTCATTGCAAATATATAGAACATATATGTAACACATAATTCTATTTTCTACAAGAAAAAATGAATTTTAATGTTAAATAATCATTTAATAGTAGTGAAATGTAAATTGTTACATTAAATATCTATTTTTTAAGAACGAAGTTTGAATATTTAATGTTAAATTCGTGAATTTATTTAAAAAGCATCAGAATTTATTTCTTCAAAGTAAATTTATTTTATGAACATTTCATATCTATTTTCTATGTTCGTTAACTTAATTAAAACGATTATTTATAATTAACTGCTAAAATTGCAATGACATGTATTAAATGTTAATAAATAAATATTAGATCATAATTTCTTGTTAAGAGTTAAGAGAAAAAATGGTGACCTTTCATGGTTGCAGATTATACATTTGTAAATAATTAAACAATTTTAATTATAAAATCTGCACACATGTGTTTTTGTAATTAAAACAAGTTATTATACACTGAAAATGATCGTCGTCGGAACGAACGAAACGGCGCGCAGCTAGCTAAATTCAGAGAAAAAAATGAGCGGGAAAAACTTGTTTGCATAGTGTGTGTGTGTTGTTAATTTACTAGACAATTGACGAAAAAAATAAATCCATTATTAGGGAATAAATTGTATTAATCTAAATGGATAGAATACATTGATAAACCTTAGCCCTGATTACGAATTCCTACTACGAGTTTTGGCGCGAACTCGAACAAATTCCCACAACGTCTCTTAAACATTTTCATTAATAATCTACTTATAGTGGTAGTCAATAAAATGCCTTCAATTTACTCTACCAGAAAATGCTTCCTTTTTAAATTTGCTCACACATCCAAACAAACATATATACGTATATATATATAGTTGAGGGTGGTTAAAAGGCGCATAGATGTATAGAGTTTTAAGCACTTGTCTGCTTCACATGGACCAACCTGTTTTCTAAACCAGAACCGATCATACAATAAATAAAATAAAATTCTATTCGAAGTATACACACAGGTATGCTCTTTTAGGCACATTCGGCATGCAATTAAACTAGAGAGGCTCGAATAGAATTAACAATAAAATATATTTACAAATAGATAAGTGATAACCTATAATACATATACATACATATAATATGTATTACATATATCTGTTTGTATTTTATATAAATAAAAACTTAGTTTACGCGCGCTTTTTGTTGTGTATATTGAATCAGAGTGATGACATAATGCAGGAAATGCCATACATTTTTATTTGTGCCTTTGAGATATTTCTTAAAAATATACATCATTGAGTCAGTCGTATTAACGTATTGTATAAAGTACAATTAACTCATTATTTCAGCAAGTAAATACATACCTCTACGTGTAAATTTCCTTAAAAAATATAATATAACAAAAAAAAAATGTGAAACAGTTCAAATAGTATATCTGCGCGCATATTTTATGTATGTATTCCCGCTAAATATTTAATTCTTCTCAAATATTATATGAGAGAAAGCAAATATTATCAAATGTAAACAAATCAAACTGGATTTGATATGTAGAAACATTTTTGCCGAAGGGAAGCCGATATGACGTCAGGAAGTATTAAATAACCAAAATGCCGCCAAAACAAAACTTTAAGTGGCAAGCAGAATCAGCAGAATCCCTCCTAAACCATCTCTAAACCATGAAAGCATCTTCAGTCACTCAAATTGCTAACGTCGGTTTATTATTATTTCACTTCAACACACCAAAAACTACCTGCTTCTCAGAAAAAAATTTAAAGGGACAGCGCCTAAATCAGCTGATTTTTTTCTAGAAACGAGTTGGAAATTGATGTAATTATTATAATCAACATTAGAAAACGTGATGTTGATGAAGCATGTGTTATGCAAATTTCAGCTAGGATTGTATTTCACGCAGCACATGAGTATAAGCATAAATCTGAGATGTAAATTGGCGGGAAATCATCGTAACTTGTCAGCTGATTTTAAAAGCCATTAAGAAAGAAACAGGCAAAAGACCAATGCAAAACTTTTAAGAACAGGTTCATAAAATGTCTTTCGCATATTTCTGCATAGGTATACGTGTGTATTGAAGAGGGTGTACTAAAGTGACAAATATATCCGTTCGTTCTCAGCTGATTTTTTTGAAGAATGAATTCAAGTATAGAGTTTAGACTAAAAAATCGGTTGCACAGAGACGCAATAAAGAAGATTTTCTCGAGATTGTGTGCTCTGAGAACGTTTTGTAACCTGTTCAACAAAAGTGGCTTGTAGGTGTATTCTTCACATATACAACAATGGAAGACCTGTTCCTTGGTACGTTGTTGTTTAATCATGAACAGCCACATTTAAAGGGCCAAAACAATATCTTCCAAGAAACGTGTCCTTGACGTCCCTAACAAAAACACCGGCTAATGTGTACTAATTTCACCTTTGCAAGCTAGTTTATTATCCATTACAATATTTATTCCACACTAAAATTCGAAATTCTATTCGGTTAACTAAAAAGAATAAATATTAAATTAAACCGCAACTTAATGCTTATCATATGTATTCATTTTAATTAGGCCGCACATGTTAAAATCTCTATATCAGTCAAAATATTAACTAATATTACTAAAGTTTATAAGCTTATTTTTTCAATTAGAATAAAGAAAAACATATTAGAATATCTTTTAGTTAATTCACATTATTTTTAAAATTCAAGTATTTCTTATAATATAATAATATATTTATAGACATAATATTATTTCAGGTTGTATTAATTGATATTGAAACATTAGTTTTTCTACTAAAACTGTGTATTAGCTTATTACAATATAAGTTTTGAATATTTTTCAGCATTCTTTAAGAAACATGGATTCAGTAAATGGACGTCATTTTTAAAAAGTCAAGTATTATTTAATACAACATCATAAAATTATGTTTCTTATATAAATATGTACTTATTTGCTGTTACGTCTTGATTAAGAAACATATTACAATGATATCTCGGTTAACGAATATTTTTAACGTTTTTAAGAAGCTCAAATTCAATTAACGAACTTAATTTTTTATTCAAATAATATATTATTTATAAATATAATATGATTTCAGGTTGTAGGTTTTCTTTTTTGTATTATCTTATTACAATAATATTCTTTAGCATTTTTAGGCAACTTAGATTCAGTTAAATGACATCACTTTTAAAATTATAATCTTTTTTATATAAATATATCTCAGTTTGCCCCATATTTTTTTCTTTTTGTGCTTATTTGCTGATAGGTCTTGATTCAGAAACATATTACAATGATATCTTGGTTAGCGAATATTTTTTCACTTTATTTAAGAAGCCTAAATTCAGTTAACGAATAGACATAATATGATTTTAGTTTGTAAGTACTATATTGAATATTATTAATTTTTCTATTAGAACTTAGGATTAGCTTATTTCACTAATATTTTTTAGCATTTTTAGGAAACTTAGATTCAGTTAATGACATCACTTTTAAAATTCAAATAGAGCTATCTTTTTTATATAAATATATCTCAGTTTGTCCCTTATGTTTTTCGTCTTGTGCTTATTTACTGATACGTCTTGATTCAGAAACATATTACAATGATATCTTGGCTAGCGAATATTTTTTAACGTTATTTAAGAAGCCTAAATTCAGTTAACGAATAGACATAATATGATGTCAGGTTGTACTATATTGAATATTATTAATTTTTCTATTAGAACTGTGGATTAGCTTATTTCACTAATATTTTTTAGCATTTTTAGGAGACTTAGATTCAGTTAATGACACCACTTTTAAAATTCAAATATTTTTATAACACAATACAAAAAAAAATAATCTTTTTTATATAAATATATCTCAATTTGCCCCATTTTTTTTTCTTTTTGTGCTTATTTGCTTATACATCTTGATTCAGAAACATATTACAATGATATCTCGGTTAGCGAATATTTTTTCACTTTATTTAACAAGCCTAAATTCAGTTAACGAATATACATAATATGATTTTAGTTTGTAAGTACTATATTGAATATTATTAATTTTTCTATTAGAATTGTGGATTAGCTTATTACAATAATATTTTTTAGCATTTTTAGCTAAAATAGATTCAGTTAATTAACATTATTTTTGAAATTCAAATATTTTTTATAGCACAATACAATAAAATAATCTTTTTTTGTACTATAATTTTTTATTTAATTTTTTTCCCCGATTAACAAGCATTTCAGTTAACGAACGTTACGTTAGAACGAATAACTTTGCAACCTCGATGTATTTTGCTGAAATTGTGTTTAAATAAATTTGAAAGCTCTGAAATTCCCAGATACATTCCATAAAAATATCGCTGATTTATCATATTCAAAGGCATACTTTCATAGTTATGTAAAATTCTTGAATGAACATGTTTGTATACGTATGTATGTATGTGGCTTATCTCAAACGCAACTAGAGTTTTTTCGTCTCTTCAAATTACATATATTCATGTAGACGACGTAATCTTTAAAGAATCTCGAGCTACGTATATACTTTTATTATCATTATTATTGTACAAATGCAAGAAGAATACTGAACATACTCTGCATAAATTATTTTATTTATGAATGACAAGTTTCTTCACATTTCATAAATACTTGGTTACAATATTATCGAAATAACGAACGAATCGCTTGTTTTCACAGTATTCCTACTACAACAATATATTAATAAGTATGAGAAATATTTATATATAAATAAATATGGTAAGCTTATCAAAAAAGGTATCTACTTTCATATATTTACAACTGAAATCAGCTGTTCTCAAGGATATGCAATGTCGATTTTAAATCATATCACGTTTTGTTTGTTTTTACATTTCGCTACTTATTAATTAGACCAGACAGACACGTCATAATTAACGCATTCAATTCATTTTAGGTGTATAAAAAGAGCGGAAAAGCAAATATTTGAATGAAATGTAACTATTTACCCTGTATGTAATAAAACATGCACGCTTTAATAAATTCAAGATGAATTTACGTTGCGTTATTACTCTTACATGGTTATGTCTGTAAATTATTTCTGTTGAAAATTTAGGTCATTCTTACTAAAAGCTTTAAAGCAAGTCCACAGCAACGTCGCTCGTCTGAAATTTCATAACAACTTAATATTCCTTTAAATTAAAATATGCATAAAAATACAATTAATTATTATGTCTACAATAGTAATTTGCGATGTTGTTTCAGACTTGTAATGTCATTAATTTTCATTTAAAACACATTAAACGAAAACAAATATTATCGATTTAGTGTAACATCATTAAAAGCAAAAGAAAATTACTGTTTTTGCTTTACTTTACTTTAATCACAGTGTTTTTCGCTTAAAGTTAAAAAAAAAGAGAGTAATATAATGATAAATCGTGCATTTTCGGACAATATTTGCTCGACATTGACAAATGATAATAAAATTGGCACATTTAAAGCGGTATTGGTGTTGTTGTAAGTTTTTGTTTAAAGCACACCACAGATGTTTTGGTTTCATAAAAATTATGACTATGATTTTTTTTAAAAAACAAACGCGCTGTGACTTGAGAATATGGAATAACTCAGGGAAGTTCATCGTACGAAGTGGCGGTTAGACTTGAAATGCCACGCCTCACCAAGAAGTTTAATCTTTGTTTCACAGCATGAAGCTGCTGAGACTTTCAGTAAATTACTTTAAACTTGGTCCCTTTAAACTTTCTACTCGGCTCTCTTATTATTTCATTTGTCAACAACGCACGGAAATATTTTAACTTTAGGCTATGGTTTGCGTTTGCATGATTCTCCGCAATTATACTTGTACTAATTCACACATTTCGCCGAGAAAGTTGGACGTATATATAATACTATATATTCGTAATTATAAACGCATTTAACATTAGTGCAAATCGGTAAACTTTGAACTTTATACGAATGCACTTGGAATATAAATGAGAATAAAATGATGGTTTAAAAATAATTCTACCCCACACAACGTTTGTTGGAACACGAGACGTTTTTCTACAATATTTCTTAGTAAGAGAAACAGAAGATGCATAGATTTCATTCCCAATCTTAGATTACGTTGATCTTCAATCCAAGTATGTACATCCAAGTACGTATTTATTATTATAAAATGTAATAAAATTTACAGGCGCAATTTCAGCAGCGGTTCATGATGCTGTATCACAACAACCAGATGTAGAAAGTTAACGGTCGCGCAGCATATACTTTTTTTCTTTGACTTTTTCTCCGCACTCATAACGAAGCTTAATTATATAAGGTAGAAATATTATATATTCCTTATAAGTCAAATTAAATTGATTTTTTAATCGTGGCGAATTTTTATGCAAATTTCCAACCGACTTTAATTGCACAATTCTTATTTATAAAATTTATCTAGTAAATATTGTTGTTTAGGAATCGATTGATTGAGGTCCAAAGGGTGATTACATTACAAAATTATGAAATAATAATAAATGTGTGTCGCCCATGCAACCGTTACAAATGTGATAAACTAAATCTACAGATAATTTTTAGCGGGAAATACATTCCGTTACAAAATTAACACGAAGCTAAATATTTGCAATGGAATATTGTTTTAAAATGTGCACTATGAACAAAATCTGCGAAGACTACGCAATGAGAAATTATTTACTAAAAAAGCACTACGGAAAATGAGCATTAGGTGTGTTTGGTTAAACCATTGGTTAAACACATTGCCAAGGACGACCAGTCTATTTAATTTCTTCAACTCAACATTCAAAGTTATATAATAAATTGTTTTTCAATAATTTACACCCCCCTATTATTTTAGTAATAAAATATTTTACGTTTTAACGTTTAGCTTGGGCTATAAATTTAAAAAATCGTCAAATCTTTAATAAAGAATTGTGTGCGGTAGTAAAAAGTATCTATTACACATTTTTCGTAATCGATTCGATATATTTTACTATTTGTATTTCATTTTCACTTTACATGTGCAATTGTAACCCTTAGACATAGTTCCTCTAACCGACAAATCGCGGGAATTTAACTTCAGGTCGTTACCCTATCAGAAAACCTGATTCTCCGGTCCAGGCTCTATTTTCAGTAGCGTAGCTTACAAAAAACGCTGAAAATAATTTAAGTTATTATTTAATAACAATTACTTTGCAACAGCAATCGACAAGTGAATTTTTGCAACAAATTAACTGCATGAGATCATAGATAATGCTGTAGGAATATACATAATATTAATTTTGCGCTAAAATTTAATCAATATTTTTATGCTACAATCATTTATCAGTAATGTGTCATAAGCAAATGATTGATATAAACGGAGAAAAAATATGGTATGCATAATATTTGCACGCCTCTGATTTAAACATCCCGATTATACCTGCGATGAACTTGATTGTTTTGGCGGGAAGTAACGTAACTTTGAGGCAAAGCGAAAACGCCCAGCTAGAACCATAAAAACAAAAAACATATGTTTTCTAGAATTTCAACAATATGTCGCATAACTTCTCCTAAATGTGCCCTATTTATAATATTTATTATATAATCATCTCGCCAATTAATTTCGCTCGGCCAAAATCAATACCGTATCATTACCACCAATCTATAATTAATAATTATCTTTCTGGCTCTCTGATTCCAACTCTCGCAAAGATGAAAAGTTGCAAGTTATAATAACAGTGATTAGTAATTATGTTTTGGCGCGCTTTTTTCTCCTCTTTGGCCACTGCATGAAATCCATATCCAAAAAAAATGCTTATCTTTCATCTGAAAAGTGTTTTTTTTCTTCTTCTTCTTCTTCTTCTTCTTCTGACCGTATCCACTTGTGAGGCATCTTAACGACATCTTAGTACCTTTTCTTGCTGATTTTATGCTTTTGTGTACTTCTGCATTTAGGATTTGTTGCTCATTTGTAAGCGTTTCCGGTACATTATTATCTTATTAATAAAAAACAATGAACTTTATTATGTACACACTATATAGCACTCACATATAATTGTATTATGAATATAGTCTCGGGGTTTCATATTTTCATTGCTTTGTCTTGGCAAAAATATTTAATGACATCACACATCTATATAATAACACTATAAAACGAGACATAATATATTGTTTTTATTTCAAAGAATGATTAAATTTAGTGGTAATAAATAAAATTTCTGATTAGAACTAATCAATTATCATTTGGTGATATATTTATTGTGTGTTATTTCACATTCTTTGTGAAAAATGAACAAAAAATAAATAATATAAAAAAATTGATTGAAAATGAAAATATAATTACTGAAAAAGACTCAACAAAGACAATCGAATCTAGGTAGCATAAAATTTTATTAAAAAGTAACAAATGAATGTATAATCAAAGCTATTTAAACTAAATTATTAATCTATAGTGTTTTTGTAAATTTATTCTTTATTAATTTATAACTAAATCAGGAGAAACAAGCATAGAATATGTCAAAAAAATATTGATAAATTTATGTCATGTAAGTTAAGATTAATATATAAACTAAATATTTAATGAACTGTATAAAGATCCCCAAAAAAAAACGAATCAATAATGTTTTTGCATATATATGCATTTTGTTTATACATTATTAATTAAAAAAAGCATCAGTTGTAGCAATTTGTGTGAAATTTGTTTAAAGAATGATTGATGAATGCAATTGAATTAAAAGAATATCAAATAATATTTAACGAATACTGTAAAGAACTTAAAAATCCACAAATAAAAAAGGAATCAGTAATGGTTTTGTAAATTTATTCTTTATTAATTTATAACTAAAGCAATAGAAACAAATATGAAATATGTCAAGAATATATTGATAAATTTGTGTAATTTAAGTTAAGATATATCAAATAACATATAAACTAAATATTTAACGAACTGTATAAAGATCCCCAAATAAAAAACGAATCAATAATGTTTTTGCATATATATTCATCTTGTTTATATATTATTAATTAAACAAAAGCTTCAATTGTAGCAATTTGTGTGAAATTTATTTAAAGAATGATTGATAATGCAATTGAATTAAAAGATATCAAATAATATTTAACGCATACCGTAAAGAACCTAAAAATCCACAAATAAAAAAGAAATCAGTAATGTTTTTGTAAATTTATTCTTTATTAATTTATAACTAAATCAGGAGAAACAAGTATGAAATATGTCAAAAAATATTGATAAATTTATGTAATTTAAGTTAAGATATATCAAATAACATATCAACTAAATATGTATTTAACGAACTGTGTAAAGATCCTTAAATAAAAAACGAATCAATAATGTTTTTGCATATATATTCATGTTATTTATATATTATTAATTAAAAAAGGCAGCAATCGACATTAGTGCGAAATTTATTTAAATAATCTTTGATAAATACAATTGAATTAAAAGAATATCAAATAATATTTAAACGGTAAAGATCATAAAAAAATGAATTAATAATGTTTTTGCAAATTTTTCTTTATTCAATATTTGAGGAAATATTACTAATTATCGCCATTTATTTTTTGAACTCTATCATAATATTGATAACATTTTTATTATAATAATTAAGTATCTATTTATAGAAAATATAAGAACTATTAATTTCCGATTTTATTTGACTACGTAAATTTTTCTACGTAAAGCTGATTTACATAATTATATTGTTATCTTATCAATTTATGTACAGTTAAATATTAAAGTATGTCATTTAATGTTTGAACACGAACGACTTTAATATATATGTATTAGAATATTAATTATATGAAATAAATAATATATAAAATAAAAAAGAGAAAGAACTAAAATCGATGAGTTTTATTATTTGTTAAATGGCTATTTAAAAACATAATTTAAATTCTACTTGAAAAACCACAAAAGTACACCCACTCCTTGAATTCAAATCTACGTCTCATTGTATGTAACACATTCTTAGACAAATTCCTGTTAAAGTATGTTTACAACATTTTTTTCCGAAAACTACTTTTATATAGGAATTTACTACCTTTAACCGCCTAAAACGTACTATTGAAGCAAATGCGAACAACATCAATAGACAGATTTGCTCCTATAATAAATGTAACATCGGCATGGGAACTAACATTTTATTTATTTGAAGGTTGTTGTATACGTGGTAGTAGTAACACGATATATTTTGTGAATTAAAAAATATTGGATCGATATTCCTAGAAATAGATAATAGGTAAATTCTCCAAAGAGTTAACTTACACATTATTGAACATTTTATGGGTTTATTGTTGTCGATTGTCAATTGATGTGTTTTGTACAAACTGTTTAAGATGTTAAGCACAGCATTTCATAAAAACGTAAAGTGTGTTGTGAAAAATCACCGGCTTTCAAAGAAGAGCGGAAGTTAAAAAGGCGGGAACTCCTCTAAAACCGATACACCACAATTCTATATTTAGAGGAGCCAAAAAATAACAATGTCATCTAATCATCAAAAATTCATGCAGAGAAAAAAATAAGAGATAAAACCTATGCTATATGTGTGTATAGTATTTATAAAAAGTGATAAAAAATTTACATTTTTGACACATTTGTGTGTAATGCAGATGAGCAGACATGTACACGTAACTGGTTCGAAATATTATTGAACATAAATAATCTGCTTTTTTTTCTGATGCTGCAGTTGCTGCCATCCATATACGAGGAGTAATTGACTCGGAATAATTGCAAGCAGAAAATATGATAAAAAATGATGCGCTTGGGAATAAGCTTTAAAAACTAACGGTAAACATTTACATACAAATGTAAATTTGTTTAAAGCTTTTCACAAATTATAGGTGTGGCAATTTATAAATCGGTATCTGCTGAAATGTAGAGAATCTTTAGTGGTCAACGTTGTTAAACTAACTTGTAATGACAGTCCCACCTACTGCTATAAATTTATCTTTGCAAATCTCGAGACGTACAAGATTAGAAATGTGTTGACCGATGGTATCTCAAAGCAAAATTTCTAGGTACGAAGCGAAATAATATGAAAGTACGTTTAAAGACGTTGAAAGTAATGGGTCGTAGAAGAATGCACTTGTACGAGTGTACTTAAAATGAGCATGGTACAGGTTATAGAAAACTTCCGGCGGAACCTTGCTCCTGTGCATCGTGCGTACTTCCTCCAAGGACTAAATATTTGATTAAACTATAGCCAAGTCGTTACGTTACGTTCTAACTATTCAACGTTAACGTTACAATTACAAAAAATGCACATAATTCGAAATTAAAATTTCGGCTCGAACAAATTTACCTACAGCCTCTTTAACAATAGCATCTAAGAGGTATTTCATTACTTATTCATCTCTACCTTCAAAGGTATATCATCTTTTTGCATCTGCAACGATTTTTTGTTTTAATTTCCTTGAAAAGTATGATAATGATCAAGACCCTTTACAAATTCGTTTGTGTGAGCGTATGAGAAAATATTTAAATCAAAAAAAAAAAAAACGCTTAACGATTATTAAGAAAACAGTACGGTACACGTACAGTGCGCATTAAATTAATTTCCAAGACGCAAACAGAATTTCTAGCGCGCAAACATAATTTATAAGATATATTTAACGGAAATTCCGGTGGCGGTAAAGTTCCCTTGGCTAAGATCAAGACACCCTTCAATATAGACAAAATGTCAATATCTAGCAAATTTAGCATTGATTCCGATTATAACTATTACTATAAGTCGTATTCTATAAGGTTTATAGGAAAGCAACCGAATGTTTAGGGGTAGGTAGTAGAGCGCTGTATGGAAAGTTGCAGCTGCAATAACGGCACGTGCCCTGTTTCTTATACGGGGTACTGCACCCCTTATCTACTATTAGGGTAGGTCGCGCCAATTCTTAAGTTTCCGTACGGTACTTTTTACAATTCACACATTTTTATTAACAAATTATTTATGCAAAGCTCACTCGTTAAACGGAAAACCGGCTAATTAAAACACTGGTTCTTTTTTTTCACCACCGAATTGCTAACCATACTTCACACATGCAATTATTTCAGCGGACACAATTTTCATATGTAAAAACGTTACGGAATTAATTTTGTGGGCACATACGTACTGATTGTAATCTCAAACTATAAATTTAACGGCAAATTAAGATTTAACCCCATGGAATTGTGAAATATTAGTCAAACTAATATAACATTTCGTATTTTAATAAAGAATTTTGTCATGTTAATTTTGATACATTACAATTATTACTATATTTTTTAAACTTCTTTTATGTATTAATTTTTACGTAACAATTGATTGGTTAAAACACATTCATCTAGAACAATTAAAAAACAGGTAAAATACAAAATAATAATTGTAAGGGACCTAATTCTATGAACTATTAGTCAAACTAATATAAAATTTAAAATATTTGAATAAAGAATTTTGTCGTGTTAATAATGTACAATTAACGTTTTGAATGAAAATTTAATGATGGCACTTTTTGATACATTACAAGCATTAATTTACTTTTTAAACTACTTTCAAGTATTAATTGTTTCTTAAACATTGCTTGGTTAAAACAGATCTATTTGTAACCATTTAAGAACAGCTAAAAATAAAATAATAATTGTAATGTATCAAAATGTGTGTACAGGTTATTAGTAATTTTCAATTTCGGTTACAACTAATAAAAATTGCAACTGCTAGCTAAAAATTCATTCATTCAATGATTACTGACAGAAAGGTATCAACAGCCTTAATTTCGGACTTGAATTTTTCAGTTAATCCTGTTGGTTTCCTTAGTTAATGAATATTTTTATACAACATACAATAGTTAAATTAGTAAGCTTGCATATGGGTGGATATATAATAATGTCTACTATCATATAATAAATTAACGAGTAAAACTTAAAATTAAAGTATTTGTTTGAACATATACTTTATAAAATACAATTTTACTAGATATAATTTGTTAAATCATCATATTATTAAAATTTCTCTGAGAGGAATAAGAAAATTAATTAATTAACAAAATTGTATATTTCGAACTACGCATTATCAAAATTAATTAGTGTTTTATTTTTCAACAAACAAAAATCTATTTTTGAATTAAACATTTCATATTAATTCGCGTTTATATGTGTCGGTAAGTACTGCAACGTAATACGTTGTAAACTAATTAAAATACGGAGCACCTGTTAATTATAAATAATTTGAATCTCACTGACCCATTGCAATTCAAATTTGCTACTATGAATACGCCAGTTAGTTATAATTGCGTTTAATATTTAAAACTTATTAGCAGCGCGCGTGTCGGCAAAATGTTGCAATTGTAAAATTCAAACGTGCCATTATTGTACGTTTTTAAGTAAAAATAAACATAGACACTACTATAGAATGCATTTAGTACCTTGCAATAATTCTCTTGCAATTTGCATCGCCACGATTGTAAAATGGAAAGCGACGCAGGTATAACTGGCTATACCTGACAAGCAGAGACGTTACTTATTTTTTTGAAATTATAAGTATTTTAAATGAAATCTGCTCTGCACGTGTTTGCAAATGATAAAATTTTATAATACTTAGTTAACTTTGGCGGGCATTTGCACAGATGTAGCAGTAACATAAGTTAACGTTTGCTAATTGTATGCGTATTGTATAAAATAACAACAACCACCCGTTTGCATACTATTCGCAAATTGCAAGAGAGTATTAAATCTAGACAGCTTATTGAGCAAATTATATTCGAATAATGTAATTATTGGCGTATAATTTAAGCATAACGTGTGTAGATTTTGTTTTAGAACTCCACATCGTTTCTAAACTTAATAATAGTTTATTATATTTCACGAAAATATTATTTCATTGCGCAGCGAGTTTACCACATCATTAAATACATTCATTTCTACCTTTTGTGTAATTTGAATAAATTCAATTTAATTATTTGTTAGAAAAGTTTTCTTGCTCGTAAAGTACAATCAACAAGTTTGTAACTCGCATTCTCTTTTAATCCGCAGTCTTTTATTTAGTAGCCCCGATAATTATCCTAATCTCGTATAATCAGACCTTCCAGAAAAGGATTTATCTGAACAATCAGTTTAGTAATTCAGTGCAATAAACTCTTTTCCAAATTTTGAAAAGAAGTAGTTAGCTGCTGCGCGTTAAATATTTATTTAATGATGATGATTGAATACATTGTGTGCGATTGCCAGAAAGGTGCAAAGAAAGTAAACAAAATAGAGTCATAGATGTGTGTTAAGAAAGAGCGAGCGTGTGCCAAACGTCGTTTTTGATGTTCATATACAATACAATTGATCAACTCATACTGCACATATGTTGCACCCCTGACTTCTTGAGAAAGCTGCATTGAAGGCAAGAAACGGAAAATTGCTAATTCCAGCTGCTCTTTATAAATCACATCTGCTTAATCCAATCCGAAATACGAAATATACATAATTATGCAAAACTATCATTCTGTGGTTTTATTATAAACATCACATTTATTCTAAACCATTGAATTCGCCGTCGTTTTGTTTGTACATTGTACTTACCAGCCAGCCGGGACTGTTAATTGAAATTCAACCGAAAATGGACAAAAAGCTGAAAACTTTTTTTTCCATACTAAACAAATAACCAATTTTATCAATAGATAACACTTAACAACTGTGAATGTTTTCGCTTCCTTTCTCACCTTGTTTGATCATTTTATCAGATAATAAAACATTCTAAATAAAATAATTAGTAATTTTATTGGATGACATAAACTTAAGGAAATTTATATATTTTCATTTAACTTTGTTGTTCTTTCAAAAAACAAAAAAAACTATGCCCATGTAAGCAATTGTTGGTAATAATTTATCTTTTCAAACTATAATTAATATAAAACATTTAGAATATTAGACATAAATTTAAGGAAATTGATATATTTTCATTTATCTTTATTGTTATTTCAAAATTTAAACAATTGCTGGCAATACATATTTTTATTTAATTTAATAATTTATCTCTTCAAACTATAATTAAAATAAAACAGTAAGAATAAAATAATTAGTAACTTTATTAGATGACATAAATTCAATAAAATCGATATATTTTCATTTAACTTTGTTGTTGTTTCAAAAAACAAAATAAAAACTATACCAATAACATTTAAGCAATTGTTGGCAATATATACAATTTTATTGAATCTAAGATAATTTATCTTTTCAAACTATAATTGGCATAACACTGTGATTAAGACTATCAGTTAATTTATTTGATCTTTGACTCGATGTGCGAGCAATCGAAAATATAAAAGAATAATGCAGGCTGGCTACATGATACTAAATGCGTGTTTTAATCTATTCTCAAATCTTCGATCTTTTTTACGGTAATTGAAATTTGGGATCCTAAAGAATAACAGGATATGGCACAGGTTCTTTTTTTTACAGGTGTGCCTTTACCTCCTACCTACCTATTCATCGAATTTTCAGTACTCCTCACCTACTCTATACCACGTGTCTATTATAATTTACAAAAACATCGCTTTTTGATAAATGAAGCAAATTTTAAAATCATCCAGCAATTGATACACAATCACATCTAACGGACGCCGCTTAATTGTTAATTATTCGATTTTTTAACGTTCAAAATAAAATAATTATATAACTAATTATATTGCATATATTACATGAATCAACAAATAGTTATCTATGTACGTGTACAATAATAATTCTATGAAGACAATTTAACTAAGTAAATATTTTTAAATCTTTTATTACTAGAAAGAGATAATTTACAACCAGCATAAGCAATTAGAATAATTAAATGATTCAATAAATTTCCGATGAGATTATTTCGATTGTTTTAATTTGTCTGCCCGAAGTACGTGCACATGTTGGTAAATAGCAATTTGGTCGTTTTATTATAAGAAATTTTGAGGGTGGTGTTAAGTTTATTTTAGAGGGATTTGCAGCACATGGATTTATTTAGCACAATAGAAATCATTTGCGTATTAAAGTGCATAGTTTATTAACCTTTCATGAAACATGTGGGTTGTCAGTTGGAGGGAGGGTATAGTGCACTGTACTTTATACGGTAGGGTGCGCGCCCTTATCGCCGTTCAAATCCACCCTGTCGCGAGCCAGACCAGGTGCACACTCGTCATAAATGTCGGTTGAATAAAACACCCAAAATTTTTGTTTGCGCCAATATTAACTATTGCAATTAATAGGTTTCTTAACGCAAAACCATAATAACCCAATTACATTACTTATCAATGTATAAATGACATTACGTCACATTGAAAGTTAGTAGACAAAACTTTACATTACCAGTTTTACATTTCCAGCGACCAAATAAGAAAAACGTACCTACTACATGCTACATACTTACAGATGTATGAAAATATTGATGGTGGCTTAAAAATAATTCGACTGTTCATTTGTATGTTTAGTCTTGGCGTTAATATCAACAGAAATTGTGTATGTAAAAACGAGCATGTGTCGTTTAGACGCTAACCACGCACGACGCAATCATGTGTGTCCAAACATATAAGCGTCGTTACAACCCACTACCCTAACAATCTTTATGCGGGATAACTGACGCACGTTCTAACGCATTTCACAAAATCGATAAAAATTATTAAATTACACAACACATTAAACATACGCTACATATGCCATTTACTTTAAAAACTGTAAAATTTAAATGATGCCAAAAAAAACTAATAGCTAATAGCATCAAAAGTAAACTATCCGTAAAGAATAGAAGTTAAGTTTGTTAATTTAAATTTAAAATCAATTTATTTTATACAAAGTTGTAAATTATTAAATGACTCGGCGGGATTTTACGTCAAGGCGGTTTGACACTTGCAGCGATGTAAGTTAACGTTTATAAATTGCATAACATACGTAATAAATATTACCAATATTCGCAATTTATTTACTTATCATCTGTTTTTTTTTTCTAAAAAGACTGACAGATTTATATAATACAAAAAAGGTATATATAATTTAATAGATTTTACGCCACGCTGCAAATTATTAAATTTTAAAGTAAAAGCTGAGCGGAATTTAACAAAATTAAGATTTTTACAGATGTAAATTAACATTTGCTACTTGTACAAAATAATTTAAGCAATTCACTTTTTTAGTAAATATAGTTTTAACGCTAGAAAATACTGATAATTTTAAATAATGACATTTGCAGGAGCACCATTATAAACTGGAAAGCCACACAGGTAAAAAAGTAGAGACATTAGACTTTTTTAACAGTATTTTAATGGAATCTTTACATAGTGTTGCAAGTTATAAGATGTTATATTGTAGTAAAAACTTTGTGGTTTTTTACGCTAAGCCAGTTTGACAAAATATGACATTTCCACAACTTTTTCACGCTAAATTCATTTAATTTATTAACTATTCTTATATCGGGAGCAAATCAATTTGAAAAGATTAAACAATGCAACTAAAACTAGAAAAATTGAAGCTTTTTTATAAAATATGTCATTGTGTTTCTTAAAATTTGCATGGGTCCGGTTATAAAATGAAAAGCGACACAGGTAACTGTCCGAAGAGCTTTATTACTTAACTGTTTGACACGTATTTGCAAATTGTAATATAATTTTATATTATGGCGGGATTTTACACAAAGGTAATTCATACGGTGTAAATGAATGTTTTCCTATTGTATACAAGTTATAATAAATGCAATAAGCGTAATTAACTTTATAAACAATTTTTGTGAGACACAATAAACTATTAAATCATAAAAATAAAAGTAAAATAAGAAGAAACTTAGATTATGCGAATCCCACAGATAATAGAATTCAATTCAAATCAATTCACATTCAATATGGTTTGACAGTTTAACCAAAATCTAAATGAAAATAAAAATTACTATTGTATAATAAAATACATCTTTTACATAGTTGAAACTTCATAATTTAGTAATGAATGCAACAAATTTTCGCCTTTTGAAAGCTTCAATTAAAATTCAACCTGCATAAATAAAAACTTTAAAAATCTTAGTATTTTTGATATGAAATTCTATTTTTTGTATACTCTTTTAGGATAACTGAACTTTACATTTGCTTGTTTACATCTTGAAACAAGGTAACAACTTTTTTATATTTTTAAAGGAAAACATTTATTATAAATGCAATTGAATTTAACCTCGAAATAAATGGTTGTTTTAAATATAAAGTTAATTATTTTACATAGTTGAATGTTAATAATTTGGTAATGAATGCGACAAAAGTGGAGTAATTAGAGCATGACAAATCAACGCAAAAATTGTGCAGCGATGAAGAATAATGCATTTTCAGCAAATTAGTTACGATTTTGAGCCCGACATGAACGTTCATCAATTATTTTCCGTACCGCAAACACGAAAATAAAATAATAAAAATAGACAATCTCTCTTGTTGTTGAGTATGTATGTTAGGTATATATGTAAAGAAAGAAGATTTTATCAAAGTTTGCACGCGCTCATGAAAGGAACGGAAGGAAGACAGAAATGCTATATAATTATGCACGTGTGATTTAATGCGTGACAGTCGAGACATCTCAAAAACATTTTTTTATTGGGAGAGCATCAAATTTCAGAAAGTTGTGTCAAAAATACAGGGAAAATAAACAAATAGCATATGTACCTCAGTTTGATTAAATTACTCTGCAAATTATTAAATTTTAAAGCAAAAACTTGGCGGAATTTGAAAAAAATTGATACTTTTACAAATGTAACGTTTGCTACTTGTAGAAAATAATTAAAACAATATACTTTTTTAGTAAATTTAGTTTTTACGCTAAAAATGACAAAATTTGCATGACCAGCATCACGTATAGACTTGAAAGCGACGCAGGTAAAAATGTATAGACATTAGACTTTTTTAATATGATTTTAATGAAATTTGCTTAACATAGTCTCCAATTTTTTTTATTGGGAAAGCATCTAAATTCAGTTGTGTCAAAAATAAACAAATAGCGTACCTCAGTTCAATTAAATCGAACGCTCGAAAAAAGAAAAATATGATTCATGATAAGTGGCAGTGATAATAAAAACGGGTCATTTGATGGGAAGTCACACGTGTTCTATTTTTGAAACCACTACAAACGAGAAAGAGTATTCGTGGGGCTGCTGCAGATTGCACCCTCTGCAATATATTTTTAATCAATAATCTGTCTGGGTGGAGGCTTAAACGTTACGAACTTATCCCTCCAAAACTTGATCATATATCAAACTATAAATAACGATCAAATTCATTACAGTGCAACATTATTAATTAGCAAACATCACGTAGCACGTCAGTGAAATATTATTTTTCCAAAATAATTATTGCGAACATGACGATTCGCATGCGAGTAAAAGAGCACGTTAATCATGTTACATTCGCAATAATTAATTGCAAAAATTTGCAGTTGCTGGCAAATAATCATAATGCACAATGGACAATACATACTCCTACAACATAAATATTTTGGGTAACGCTTTTCGAGGAAAACAGCGCCTAAATAAATATGTAAATAACACTCAATGCCATACAATTAGTAAAAAAATACAGTACAATATTACTTGTCGTTTTTCATTAAATAAAAATTTCTCTCAGTGATATTTTCGCAACGTATTTTATATCTTCTTTTCCTTGATGATAATTTAATCAAATTAATTTCCTTTATGATTCAAGTTCTATCTAAGCGTTTATTCTATATAGGCATCAATGCTAATTATTCATTTACGTTCAAAGTAATGCATTAAATACAATTTTAATTAACCTATATCTTTTTGCAATCTAATAAAATTCGCAATTAATGTTTTTTACTTTAACGTTCAGTTTCTATCTTAA
Organism: Adinopsis sp. GC000173; assembly: GCA_030264715.1. NCBI lineage: Eukaryota > Metazoa > Arthropoda > Insecta > Coleoptera > Staphylinidae > Adinopsis > Adinopsis sp. GC000173. The sequence goes on from JARJDW010000350.1 coordinate 26,508, forward strand.
ACGTTTTTTGCAAACTTGTAATCTTTCAGGAATAAATTATATTATTTATATTATTAGTACTAAGTTCACTTAAAATAAAAATCATTATCTATAATTTTATATTATATATGAATACAGAAAATTAATATGCTTATAATTTTAATTAATCCAATAACATTTAAATTAAAAGGATTCGTACAAACAAATGTTTTTAAAATGAGTATAATTTAAAAATAAAGCAATACTATTTTAGCTATAAAATGTTAGTTTTTGTATACCATTTTAGGATAATTGAAAATTTCATTTGCTTGTTCACATCTTGAAACAAGTTAACAACTTTTTTGTTCAAAAGAATTTATTTAATTAGAAAAAAGCTTACTCTAATACAATTGTTTTACGATGTAAACCCATAAATACAGTAATGTCTATCACAATTATTGCTGAGAACGGATACAATATAGTAATGGAATCATAGAATTTTATGAAAAATAGAATTTACAGTAAGAAAACATTTATTGCCAATATTATTAAACTTGAAAATGTTAATTATTTTTATTTATTTGATTTACTCTTTAGTATAAGGAGTAAATAATATTTTCAACTATTTTTGTTTAACTAATAAATAAACATCATATACTTGCGAGCTGTAAAAACGCTAATTTCTAATTTCACAGAAAATAAATAGACATTTCGGAAGCGAAGAATGAGATGATGAATAATTAGTTCCTGTAAGATAAAAAGTTGTCTCTAATGTATACTGCTCCTCCAGCAACGGCAACGGCAAGCTAACGTTTTGTTTTATTATAACGTTTGATCAAACATTTCGGTTGTACTTTCTATGACATGTGTATGTGAGTAGTAAGTGAGTACACACCCGCTTTTTAGCTGAATTTATATAAGGGTTCTATTATAATAAATATTAGCATGTGTGGAAAATACACAGAAAAGCATGCATGCTCTTTGATAACGCAAATCTAATCTAAAAAATTAATATAATGTCAACGCATGCCTAGTATCTTAATTGCGCTTTTTAGTGATATTCTAATGTTTAATGTTTAATTGGGTTGGGTTGCACATATATTATACATACATACATACATCTATGTATATACAAACACACACGCGCTGAAACGATATTTTAGCTATAAATTGGGTTAATTTCAGACACATGTGAGCTTCCGAGATGTGCAGATACACAATCAGTTATCACAATCGGTGAGTAACTATCGAGGAAGATAGTGTGTGTGTGTAGTAGGCACATGTTCAGGTGATAGATCACACATTTACATATGTGTAAATCTAGGGACAGGATGTCTGGGTCAGAACTACATGTGTCAGGAAATCGTGAATATAGAATATAGAAAGAAAAGTTCATATCATTACTAACGGAAGCTTCAATATAGTAGTAAAATATTTTGCATACTATAAATAGAGTAGTACCCCAACGGATTGGTAAATGGGAGTAAGCCCCTTAGGCAAAGATGTAACACAGATTGTGTCAAGCTTAAATTAGTAAGTAAAACTACTCACACGTCGGCTGGCTGGGCTGGAAATGTTCGTTGTAAAATTTCTGGACCAAGGACAGATGAAAACCACCTATAACAAGAACGTTATTTTTTACTTTTATTTTCGTACTGCATACAAACAAATCTCAAATTTCACAGCATGTGCGCTTGTTTTAACTACCATCGTAAATCATACACGCAGCCGTTTACATTCAATTGTTATTTATAATTTATAAACGAAGAAAACTTACTAAATGTTTTCAAATATAACTTAGAGTAAGTAAGTAAGTACATACACAATTGTTTGTAAATATTCACTTGCTATACATATGATATATGCAACTTGTCCTACGCACAAATATATTTCTCCCTATACATCTACTAGCGCGCTCTGTCAGTGAGTAATGCAATTTATCACATATGAAATTTTATAGATATCTGTTGGAATGTATTTCTGTACCACGTGATTGATAAAGCAATCGTTGACTGAGGTCATTTCAATTGCAGTCGGCTTCCCAAACTAAAATAATCCAATAGGTAAGTCTGCCTTTACGCTTACATAAAATTAGATTCGCATAAAATTGGAAGTAGTAGGTAAGTGTTGATGTTTTGCGACTGTGTGTATAATTTTTAGACTATGCTTGCGATTAGAAGACCAGCATTCTCAATTACATCCCGATTTTTTTCCTCAGTTGTAAAAGCGATGGAGAAACACGAAGTTGTGCCGGACGTAATTGCAGTTGCACCGAAGGAAGTCGCTGAAGTATGATATTGCGTCAATTTTTGTTCTCGATGCATAAATCTAATCTGTTTTTATTAGGTAAGCTATCCAAGCGGCGTAAAGGTTGACCTTGGCAACGAATTGACGCCGACACAAGTTAAGGATATCCCAGATGTTAAATGGACTGCTGATAGCAATGCATTCTACACTTTATGCATGACTGGTGAATAATATCACATATCACTCGCTATACAAACAAATATGATACGATTATTTTTAGATCCCGATGCACCAAGCCGCAAAGAACCCAAATTCAGGGAATGGCACCATTGGTTAGTTGGAAATATTCCAGGAGGTGATATTGCTAAAGGCGAGACCTTGTCTGCTTATGTTGGATCAGGACCACCAAAAGGCACAGGTAATAAAGAGGTCATATTTCAATACAAACAATACATTATTATTGAATTCTAAGATTACGTGTATACGAATTTGGCTGAAATCTATAATAGGCGTATTTACACTCAAATTTGGGCTTTGTATTAATTTTGTATGCCTGGCAACAACAAATGAATATTCGATACGAAAATATTATTGCAGATAAGTGGCTTACTTAAAATTTTCTATCCAACAAACAAACCATAATAATTCGAGAAATCATGCCAACATTCCATTGAGCTTCAAACAATTGAAATACGATACTCTGCTTGATAATTAGGAGGAAACTGAATTATTGAATTTAATTACAATTTAAAACTTCTTTATAAAGTTAATCTAGTAGAATAATTTAAAATCGACACTGCATTTTTAAACTAAATTAGTTATGATACAAATAGTTTTCCAAGTACGTTAAAACGGTTAAAACATACAAATAATTAATTTATTTACTCACCACTTGCCTTATATATGGATCAATGTCAAGTTATTACATTTCTATAAGTTTCAAATCGAATTGTAATGGATTATTAATGTAACACAAGGTTCAATGTAAGAAAAAACAATCAACACTCGTTACTGCACATGCGCTTACTGCAAATTTGGCAATCCTGCCAGGTTTTTGTTTTTGTGGAATTTGTTTGCATATCCAAAACTTGTTGTGACTGTTTTTTACTTATTAATCGTCCTCATGGTAAGTTGCATAACTTTATAATATAAACACTTGGTTACAAGCGATTTTTTTCTAAAACTTGAAACACAACTATTGAATTATTGTCCAATTCCCCATATAAATAAATAAAATCATATCAAATGCAATAAAATACATAATCGACATTGGCCACAAACTTTTGTGACTTCAGCATGTAACACTAGATGTGTGTCATTACTTATTTATATATAAATAAATTTAATCTAAGACAATCAACACTTGACACAACTCGAGTGTTACGTGATAAAACTATGGAGAGCAAAGTTTGCCGTTACTGTCGTACTTTTTTACTTTCAATATGTTTTCTTTTTATATTCGAGTCATTCTTATTTCTTATATATATTTTTCTATTTTAAGACTGTTCCACCTGAGATTCCATTTCAGCAATATAAATCTTATGGGAAAATATATTACAAACTGTGTCCTTATTATTTAAGATATCCACTTGATTAAAAAAGAAAAACGAAAAAGCTAAATAACATTCGCACATCACATGGAGTAATTGACATGCAAAAACGCCGATTTTCGACATGCTATTATTCAACTACTTATTTTACCTTTTTCTAAACAACTTTATTTTGTTTTTTTTTATGAAATCGATATCCTAAATAATAAGGGTACAGTTTGTAATATACGAAATGTGTAGTTGCTAATAAGGTTTACGTAAGGGGAATGGAACTCAGGTGGAATAGCCTTAAACGAATTTAAGGTGATTTTAATTTTTATTGACAACTTTAAATATACAGCTAATTAACAATAAAAGTTATTATCAGCTATTTAATCAAGTACACCCACTGAATAGTTTTTAATAATTCTTAATGATCATATTATCTATCTGTTACATCACATACTAGAGTGTGGAGATTTATACTTAAATTGATTGTTATCATATAAATTGCAATAGTGCAATTCATATTCGAAATGGGATTGATTGTAGAAATTGTGCCACCTAATGCAGCATGTTGAGTGAATTTCGGAGATTGAACTTGCAAAGCAAAGTTTAATTGTGCTGACTTGATTAAGTAAATTGAAGTAATATTTCAGTAGTTTATTTAATTGTTGGTTTCAAATGATCGCCAACTGTTTGATATTGTAGTTTGCTTGAAAAGCGAGTATCGTGAAGTTTTGGCTTTAAAGTTTGTTGTTGCATAAGTTTATTACATTCTAGGAACTTTTTTTTCTTTGTGGTAAACCACATTGAAAGGAAATAATTAATAAATAAAAGAATCGAGAGAAAACTGTTTGCTGATTTAAAATATTAGTGTAAGCGTTTAGATTTGTTTAATATTGTAAAACTAATTGTTCTTTTTTTAATTAAATAGTTTGTTTGCCAGCACTTTGTGTGAGGCATGATATGAAAATATAAAGTAGAAACACAAGGTAGGTCTGTCAAACTTAAATTTATTAAATATCCACGCGTTTCGACTATTAAGTCATCATTAGGGCAGAACAGGCAGGAAAACAAAACAAAAATTCAAAAGAAATTGGACTAGCCGCCAATGCGTTGATATTTAATAAATTAATTAAGTTTGTGAGACCTATCTTGTATTTTTGCTTAAACTTTATGGTTTTGTTGTTTAGTCTAATGAAAGTGTAATAAAATTTCATAAAATAGTAAATACTTACACATTTTGTTGTCATTCTTTTATGTCATTTTATTAATTTCATTATTTTGTGGCTTGCATTAATAAACTTAAGCCTTAATTTGGCATGCAGTGAAAGTTAAGACTTCCAATTTGGTTGCCCACCCTTATAATTATAGACCGACATGCGCATTAAATAAGTTTAAATTAAGTATTGTGAATCAACCAACCGTCTTTGTTTTATTCCAATTAAGTTTAATAACGAATTTCTATTTTTTGCCAGCAAAAAATTCGTATACACGTAAAAATCAGCGCAAATATTATTATAAATTTTAATGAAATGTTTTTTAGGATTACATCGCTACGTGTTTTTGGTGTACAAACAAAATGAAAAGCTAAGCTTTGATGAAAAACGATTGCCAAATACATCTGGTGAAAATCGTGGCTGCTTCTCCATCAAAAAATTCGCTTCCATGTACAGCTTGGGCGATCCGGTTGCCGGCAACTTCTATCAAGCCGAATGGGACGATTACGTACCCATTTTGTACAAGCAACTAGGCGCCTAGACAATATTTACTAATTGTTTTTCTTTACAATAAATGTTTCTTATGATAAACTAATACGTAGTTTTTGACAAACTACTCCACCTTTATCACGCGTGATTAAGTGAAATAGCACATCATGTAATGAACAATCGTTTGGGCGAGTGAGTTATCAGTTCACAAACACAACTATCTTCATTGATAAATGAAAGATTGTGCGTTGTTGTGGTGTCGGGCGTGCTGTAAGAGAAATGTGAGTAAAAGGCAATATACGACAATATGTTTAATTATATTTATTTAACATAAAGTTACTTTTTACAAATTTAGAAAAAAATTATAAGTACATGTATCACAAATATATTGAATTAATAACAAAACAATCATGATAATTAAAACTTAAATTACATTTATTGTAATGTAGTATTTGGCAAAAACTTAATTCTTTTTTTTATTCAATGACTAGATCAAGTAGTTAATATGCAGATTGACAGGCATTGAGATGAAAACATGTTTTACCTTCCTTTTTGTCTCTACTATTTATTTATTTATTTAACGTTCGGACTAGATAACGCAATAGCATTGGGTAAATGTATATTAATTTTGTAAAAGACTTCGCTTTAACTCTTTTGCAAAATTTTCATAGAAAATATATTAAAATAGATGTTATTTTATTAGACATTATTTGTTTTAGGCTAGGTATATATTTTTCTCATTAAAAAATGCAAATGAATCAATTTTTCAATAGTTATTAATTATTATTAGTGCCATGTATTTTCGTAATACGAAAAAATATCGTTTTTTTTCTTCATTTTTATTTTTCTATTGTTATAAATATATATTTAAAACGAATCAGTCCTGTAACTCTCAGACATTTTAGACATAAATTATTTTAATATACATATATATTTAGAACCATTCATTATAACTCTTTTGTTAGCGCTGAACTGAACAATCATTTGACTACCTCAATGTCATCCCCATGCAAAGCATGTGATCTCTACGGTCGCCCCAACCTCCATTACCCTTACGAAGTTTCTGCTTTTTTAAAGGCGTTATATATGTTAATGTTAAATAGTTTGGGTACAAATGTCTTTTTGCCGTTTTCAATACTTTTTGCACTTTGGATATTACAGCTGTCGACTCGCAATTCTTCTTCTTATGATGGACGCCACTAAAACAACAATATTATTATATAATACAGTTTAATCATGATGATTCATGAATGAAATGAAATGAAATCAATATGGTTGGAATATAAAAAGAATAGAAAAAAAAACGTGTAAAACTATAAATGTATGCTAGATATAACAACTATGTAGACATGTATTATTTATTAACGCGTTTCTGTCATCATAAATCTTTGAATGGTGCACGAGCTGATGGTATAAATATAAACAATTTGACTGGTTTGTCACGGTAGAACATTAATTGCGGTTCGAAAACGTATAAATTTTTATTGCGGAGTTGTTATCAATTTTTAATTATAAAAATTGCGGTTTTTTGCGCTAATTTAATTATCAATACACTCTATTGAATTTATGTTTCATTACACGATGCTTAAATTATAAAAAAGGCATCAATTAAAACGTCAATAATACTTTGCGAATGGTAATTAAATATTAAAGGACACATTTCATTTTAAAAGCTTATTAAATTAACAAATGAACACTCTTCGATTGGTTTAAATAAAGAATAATCCGCTTTCGAATGCGAAAAATCAATAATTCGATTTACAAACATGCACGCCGTTGTGAAAAATGATAACTTTCATATTAAATTTAATCAAACGAAAATATTGCATATAAATTCGAAATAATTTTTATGAAAAGATTCTTGCTTTTCAATAGGGATGGATTCATGGATGGCATGGAAGCAATTTATCTCTGATATCGCGTATTGAAATACGTAATTTTTGCGTTAGTCAAGTTGAAAATGAAAAGAAATGAAAAAGCAGGAATAAACGTTTCTTACCATTCGCCAATGTGGAAGACTCTCGGCCCTCGCACAACCATCGCATGCAATTTCTGTTTGAGACAATTTTGCGAGACTTGTTGCAACGACCAATCCCAATTGTAATCGTCGTATTGACAAAAGTGCTCAGCACAGGCGACAATCTGTTTCCAAGTCGTACGATTAAAAGCCATTCCCATATTATGCTTGCTGCTTATCCATGGAGTAACTTCAACCTTGAAAAGAAATTTTACTTAATAAAATGAGAATGAGACGATGTGTGAAAAGACCAAAGTGGTTTTAAATTATATTAGATTTCATAATTATTTAATTAACATGCTTTTTAAATTCGTTTTCGAGCAATTAAATTTTAAATGGGTATAGTGTAAATTAAAAGGCAACAAATTATCACTAATTTAATTATAAATTCATGCTTCGAATTCCATTTTATACGATATAATACATGTATAAGAAATAAATAGCAATTTAATAATGCATAATATAATGAGAGAGAACTGATTATTCATTATTTAGAGGATACTTAACGTAAAGTAAAGTAAAAAAGCAGAAGCAAAAGAAATATGCAAGACATGATAAGCAGAGCATAATGTTGTCGTATTGTCAAACACAATCAGAAATGATATTTGCATCGCATTGATTATTAATATATGATAAATTAAATTAGGTAATAATAATAAACTGCACTAAAATAAAAAGAAGCAATATGTATTTCTTTCAAATTCTACTAAAGCTACCTTTTGCGAGTGCTGATATAATGAAGGCAGCACTTGAAATGACCATGAAGGTTGAACTTGGCCAGAATTTTTAACACTTTGTTGTTTCATGGCTCGTAATACTTCTTTCTGTAACGGTATTTGCTTTTGTGTTACGTATATTTATTTACAAAAAAAATGTGCAAATTATACATTTAGACAGAAGAAGAAACATAACGTTTATTGATTGTATAGAAAGCAAAGCGTCTTAGCTTGAGATGAATCATTTGTTCGATAAATGTGTTAGGAAATGCTTTTAAAAACTTACTTTGCCATAGTAGTTGTACGTTTTTAAATAAGTTCCAAGCGAAAGAATATTGCAGTGACGACAAGATGTATTGCAAGTTTTTTCCATCAATTTCAAAACATGTATAAAATCTTCAGCAACGTAATGATCCTCTTCCAAAAATACAACCAATCCAGTATGATTTCGCGTCGCTTCTAGTTGATTAAAAACTCTATTGGCCTTCCACCACCAGTGATGTTTAGTTTGAGTGAATTTCGCCTCACGATAATGACCATACAAGTCCGGAAATAGAGCATTGTTACATTTTCGCTGTAAAGCCCTGTTGTAGATGATAAAGTTAGTTGGAAAAGAAAGTTTTCATAAACTAATCAATACTTACTGATCCCGTTTAATATCCCTTGGACAGTCATTAGGATCTTCACCTGGGAATTCGTATGGATGGACTTGAATGCTATATGGGTAAAATATTTGTATAACTTTACAAAAATCAATGCTTTGCACCAAATTATTAATTTCTTCGTCGTAATAGTCATGTGAAAAAACAATTAGAGCCTGGGAAATATCACGTGCTTGTGCCAAACTTACAATAAGATGTCTTAAGTAAGTTATTCTATCATGAATCTGTAATGAAATCAACAAACATTTAATTCTATATGATAAATTATCAATTAATGTGTGTATTACTTGAATAACTATCACAACGGAATCATTTTGTAGAGGTCCGAAAGTATCTTCGTTGTATACAAATTGCTGTAAATTATAATGTGCGATGTTGCGTATCATTTCAGATATGTTTAAAGATGCTTTGTAAGCTGCATTTAGTATAGTGCCATTCGGATGAGCATGAGTTACATTGCGAGGACGAGGCGTAAGGAACTTGTGCAGTACGGAAGGTACCATACTTAAAATAGCTGCAGAATCATTGTAATCAGAATTAGATTCTGATGAATCGCCGAAACTCAAAAACGTTAATTGAAGCCATACGAAAAGTACTAAGAATAATATTATTCCTGATCTTATCCATGTGTTCGGACTTCGACGTCTCCCAAGTAGGGCACGTCCGCCACTCATGATATGGCATACCAACTTCCTCACTGAAACAATAACACAAATATTTTAAATAACAAAACAAATTTCATATAATATTTTCATATCTGTTCGTATTGTGTATGATTAAAGAATGTTTTCAATTTAAACTATGTCGATTAATAATTCTTTTCGTACATTCGTATTTTCCGCTAAATCGAATTGTGAAAAATGTTAACGATTTGGCTCGCAAATCGCAATGGACGGACACACATAACTTTATAATCTTTTATACACTTGATTCAATTTTTGACGTCCCCACACAAAAGGCGCTTTTATTTCAAATAAACTTCATTTTATCTAAAAATCCACATCTCATAATCCTAACCATTACTTTAACGTGGGACTATTACAAGGTGACAATGGCACCATAATACACTCTGTCTGTCATAAAAAGATTATTCTCGGATAATATAAAATAAAAACGTGATGTAATTAAAGGCTATACTTGTAGAACTATTGGAAAAAATAAACATCTTCGCGCAAAGTGATTAATTAGCTATATCGTATTACCGAGTTGAAATTGTCTTTGCGCGGGATCTGATGGAAATAAATGTCCGTACTTTAGCCGGTTTATATGACGACCATAAAAAGAATTTTTAAATAAAAGTGACTAATTTAATAAAAATATTTATAGAGTAATTTAAAAGATAAATGGAGAGCTCAATTCTCGCTAGACTTTTGCTAGAAATAAAATTATTTGTCATGTCATGAATTGGACGAACCAGACAACAAATTATAACTGGATTTAAAGGACACATATGAAATTTCAGATGTGATTATGTTGATAAATTTCTTGCTGCGAAACGTATACATTTGATTTTAATTGAGTTAACGTGCTTAACTCTTTTTTTTTGTTAATTCTGTAATAAACACCACTAATACATAATTTCATTTATTTCCCTCCTAACATCATTTCGTCGTCGGCATGGCTAACAGGAACATTTATTAATTAGTATTTAATTGCTTACCTCCATAATATGTAACAAGGCATATGCATTCAGTTAACAACACCAAATCTGATTTAATCTTAGATATATTCATTAATCTGAGATAATTACTCACTGCAATTTGTATATATCGACAAGCGCGCTATTGAGATTTGTAGGTTAATTTAACGTCAAATATTTAATTAAATGAAATTAATTCAAATTTGTATCAACATATCTTTAAAAACGGCAACTTCACTTCAATTCTAGTGTATTTAAAAATCAAGTAACCTATGTTTTTGATATTTATTTATTAAGTTTAATTTTTACAATATTTAAATAAGTTTCCATTGATATAAGTGAAAATTAAAATAGTAATTCTGCTTATAAAGCTTTTGTTGTTTTTTAGAAATCATTTTAATCTATCTTGCTACCATCTTTGATAAACTAAAAAAATCAAATATTTTGATATAAGTCATCAATGACCAAAGAGTCGATCGTGGATTTAAAATAATTACGTAGATTTCGTTATTTTCCCCTTGTTTTATGTTGAAGTGGTATCTCCTATGAGATTGTTATTAATATTTACACTATATTTTTGTAAGTACTTAAATTTAGCGAATACTAACCAAATATACTCCATATATCCATTGGCAACTCATTATTATCTTATAATTATATGCCTAGCTCGAAATGCGATTCTTTACTTACAGATATTCAAAAAACTGACTAGTTAAATTATTGCGATTTTATATACAATAGTTGTCAAGCAAACTGTCTAAAAACATAAAATTTTTATGACTATGATTCAATATTTAATAGGATGTGAAAACAAAAATAAAAAAAAGTTACTAAATAACAATAAATTTGGAATAGAAGTGTATAAACTATTATATATAGTGTAGATTTGTTGATTTGTATATTTAGTGCCACATACAAAGTAAGCTAAGACAGCTTAGCAAACACGCTACAAAACAAACAATCTATAAATTTTTAATTCACTTTACTTGCAACATTTCTCTCGAGATATTTGAACAGCAGCAATTCTTGGAAGCAAAAAAAATCTATCGAAAGTAAAACTACACACTCAACACAATTTGATGTTATTTATTGTAGGTACACATTGTATGTATGTACTTTGAATTCGAAACATTATCATTTCTAATCATCTCAATTCGTTCGTATTGTATTATAACCATGTCAATGAAACACTTTTCTATTTCGTGTGTATTTAGAACTACTTTATAATGTAACAGACAGGTTATAAAACACGCAAGAAAATAAACAATTTCTAAATGTTTAATTAGTTTGGGCTAAAACATCTATCGCCGTCGAGTTATTTTGTGTGTGTGTGGCACATTTTCTGAACTTTAATTTAAAAGGAGGAAAACTCTCCTTCTCTTCATAGAATAGTTCTTTTTAAGAAATTCAATTTAATTAGCCATCGTTTGAATCATTTCAATAAATTAATATAATTAAGCAACAAATCATAACTTTTTAATTAAAATACCATTTTCCGGCTTCTGTTTTAATGAATATTGGATTATAAAAGCTTATAAAATAGCGTAACAAAAAGCAATGCTACGTTTTCAACTGCAGCAACAAAACACTCTTTCACATTTTATTCGGAGAGCTTTTTTGTATATATGTATATATGTATATAAATTAATAGAAAGGCGGCTACACAATGCGAATGCTACAATCCGAATGTTTTATAAATTTTTAATTAGTTTCAGAAAATCTCTTTCATCGGTTATTTTACAAAATCCAATCTCGCTGTTGTTTGGAAATATGCATCTACTTTTCAATTGTATACTCACTCACTCTCCATTCTATACATTATTTACGATTGAATAAAAAAACATTTTTAATTCAATACCACCCGAGCATTCTTGATCATATTAAAATACGTGTCTCAAGTTTACTACTTCCGTAAAATAACACTATTCCGCATTTTTTCGAAAATACCAAATAGAATTTCAAATATAAATTGTATGTATTTACTTCTTATATACATCGATGTTATATAGATAGATCGAATGATTTTTTAAATGCGTTGTTAGGAATATTTCATGAGTGGAAAAAAGTTCGCTTTTTAATCTGCTTCCAACATGTTTATAATTCAGTAGAAAATGTTGTTGTAGGAAAATACGCCACAAAAGATTTATAAATTTTTAATTGGCTTGCAAACATCTTCCACCCACCGACATCTGTCCAGAAAAAATAAATAAATTTTATATTAATGGTCACAAAAACGTGCTTCCAATTTAAGGCATCAAATATTTAGATTAATTTGTTCTTTTTTTCTTCTTCTTCTCCTTTCATGACACACATTCGTAAATGTACTATTAACTAATAATTAACGACATGCTAAAAAAAACTTTTGTGTGTGAGCAACGTTCAGAAAGTTTTAAATTAAATTGTTTACTACGTACAGTATGTATGTAGGTGTATATATATGTGAATATTATTGATGTTTCATTATTAATAAAGCGACTAATTGAACAGACAGAATATAGTAGTATTTACGTTCCAAAAGTGTTTTACGTAAATTAATTATACATTCTTCAATTAATATTATTAGCCATAAAAATGATTAAGGTAATAAAATTATTAACAATAAAAATCAATGAGTTGAAACGGTTTTAGTTAAAACAACAAGGTGAAGTAATACCTTGAAATATGAACAATTATTGATAAAAATGTTCGAAAACACTTCAATTACACATTTTAGTAATTGGGCGTTATTAAACGATTTCTTAAACAAACTTGTTAATTAGTTTTTGTTAAAAACATCCTGTCTCAGATATTTAACCAGCGATTGTTTATGAAATTTAATTTGAAACAAAACATTATGCAACCATCCATTAGACAATACCTTATAATTAATAATTCTTAGAGTGTATGCGTTGTTGCATTGTTTTATTCACAGAACGGCAGTTTCAGGCTCTAAGTAAGTAGGTATACTAATAATAAATGATGGTAGTATACGTAGTATATTTTAAGTTTGGCTACTAATTGTAAAACAATTAGAAAAATTGCACAAGATTAAAAATGATTATTATTATGTTCATATTTTGCAATTTGTCGGCAATTTAAATACGTAGCAGTTCTAGTCGTCGTCTTGTTTAATAAAAAACAGCAATTTACTTACAAGCAGTTGAGACCGTCAGGAACATTAGAAATTTATAAATTGCAATTACTAAACGAAGTGAAAATGCAATTGCATAGCCTATTCAACAACGTTCAGAAGTTACACGTACGAAAGTAAAGTAGCAATATACTTCTAAAAGCCTTGAATTTAACAAAGCATTTGTTCTGTTAACAACAATTTTATCAAATTTTTTCATATTTAATGACAAAATATTTTAAGAAATGAATATACGTGTATTAGTTTATGATTTAGATTTATCAAATCACAGCTGTGAATTTTTCGATAAATTACTCGTATCGCTTTTGCTATGTAATCCGATATTGATAAACAATTTTCATAGGAAATCTCATTATTCCATGTTTGTTTTTGTCGGTTTATCACACACACAGTCTGTTTTTACGAGTTACTAATTGAATTTGCTAGGGCAATCGATTTCCACAATGGCTTGACAATTTTCATTATTTAAAATCCATCGATTCGATTTTTGAAAATCCCGCACCACAATATCACGAAAATGATGATAAATGTATCGATCTTACACACTTGACCTTTCTTCTCTTTACTACACACTTTATTTTAGCAATAAACATTTTGCCGTTTTGCGTCAACCTTCATTATCATAATGATACATACATACACACATACGTACGTACGTACATATACTATACATACATACATATAGTATGGTAAAAAATGTTTTAATGCTGATAATGATTTATTTTTATAACACCAATACTTTTAACAACACTAAAAGCTATTATATATTATACTTTGTATTTACATACCAGTAGTATGCTACGTACTTACTTATTTTCTATTGTTACAGTTTAATGGTACACATGCGCCAATTTAATATTCATTTCATTATTTCGTTGCTTAAAAACACCCTTGCACTACATTTACGCGTATTATTAATAAGCAATTACGATAATTAGGTGGTAGCCATAATTACTTTATATCAGCAGTAAGTTATAAGTAAACAATTAAGCACGAAGTAATGACTAGCGACTTTAATCATTTTAAATAATCGACAAAGTGAAATTGCATTTCACTCGACGCGACGTATCCATTTCCAATTAATATTTAAATAAACATATTGCGGAAAATGGAAAATCGCTTGTTGAAATAGAGACTCTGTTAAAACTTGGGAAAACTCATTTCAAAACTTTACTTGATGTTTGCGGAAATAAAAATATTTCAAGAAGTTATTCAAAAACATTCGACGTACTCGTCGTCGTAGTTATAATATTATATTATATTTTGGCTTCTGACTTTTTCAACTTTCAATCTTATTTGAATTTGAAGAACCGGCGGCGGCGCACCAATTATAATATGTAGATGTGTAGATACACTATATACGAGTAGTTAGTTATTATGTATGGTATACGTACTTACACGTTAGTAATTAATTAATGCAATACTAAGCACTTGAATTACACTAAGAATACAGCAATTCAGTTAGCTCAATACTTATATAATATATCTACATACATACATACATACATACATACATACATACAATAATATTACAATGCAGGAGGCACTTACATTTGCGAGGTTTAGCTTGTTTATCTAATGCGCGCAAATTAAGATTAGAAATAGTACTGTAAAAGCACGTCTTCAGTTATTGATGAATAGGCACGTTTCTTAAATAATGTAAGAGATTGGGGCTGTTCCCCGGTAGGTAACAACATTTCGAAATGTTTTATTCAATTCTCGACACTTGAAAATGAAAAGAATTTTACAGTATTGCAAACACCATTATAATAAATAATCAAATTGATACACAAATTTATAATAGAAATTGACGATTGATTTAATTGGAAGGAGGTTTACAGTAAAACACAGTGTTACTTAGTTACAGCCATACATTTACAGACATAGTAATAAATCAATGGTAAAACAGAGAAAAAATATAGGAAACTTATATTATACCTGAAAAACGCAATAGATGCATATGGCTGTAACTAAGTAATACTGTGCTTTATTGTAAACCTCCTTCCATCCAAAAAATTATCGGCGTTAAATCAATCATTTGTATTCTAGATTTCCAATAAATTTTATAATACTGTATTATAATTATTTTCCATTATATAATTATTCGGTTAAGCTAAAATAATTTAATTAATTACTAGACGGTTGAGAATATTACGAAATCTTGTCAACACAAAGCTAATTCAATTAAAACATTTTATTGATTATGGATTATGCATTTTACAATTAACTTTGTATCATATAAGCTTCTTATGCAAAAGTTATTGTTTTACAAGAAATTTATATACATGTACCTATCAATTTTTATATGAATTAATGTCAAGCTCGCTGCGAAATAAGTTCATTATGCAATCAATATGGAAAATGAGCTTTATTGATAGTTTAAAATAACTCTATATTGAATAACACTTTCATGAATATTTTATTAATTCCTGTCCGTGATGAATTTATTTAGTACTAAATATATTAAATGATTAAAGGATTTCCTGTATGAAGGATTAGAAATAATCTTCTTAAACTTATCCATCCTAGCTGGATTGATGTAAATCCAATATAACTGCTAAATTATATTTAAAAAGAAGAAGGCGAAATGTCGTCATCGTCGAAATTCATCACAAAAATTAAACTCGATTCTTTACTTAAAAAAAAGGAGGAAATTTAATTAATCATCCAAAAAATATAAAGCATTTTTTTTTCGTGTGATTTATTATTATTAATAATAAAGAATTTTCTAGCACGAAAACTGTTTTATTCGTCTTATATTTCCGTTAAATTTTAAGTGAATGAAAACAAATATTTACTTCATTAATAAATAAATATGCACTGATTTTAATATTAAACTAAAATGCGATATAAATTTATATAATTATAATGTTGTTACACTTCCGTTAAACTTTCAATTTAATGCACATATTGAAGGTTCTGAATTAAAGTGGATCAAGTCAAATCTATAATAATTATTTAATGATTTCAATATGAAACCAAAATTCATTACAAATTTATGTAATTAAAATGTTGCTGCATTTACGTTAAATTTTAAATGCACTTATTGAAGATTTAGAATTGAAGTGGCGGAATGTCGTTATCGTTGAAATTCATCAGAAAAATTAAACTCGATTCTTTTAAAAGGAAGAAATTTAATTAATTGTCCAAAAAATAAAATGCATTTTTTCATGTGATTTATTATTATTAATAATAAAGAATTTTCTAGCACGAAAACTGTTTTATTCTTCTTATATTCGGGCGTTCATATTTTCCCCGTCGAGACTTGTAAATAAATCTTCCGAAAATTATTTCAAAAGTTTACTTAATGCTAAGAAATAGAAAATAACTAAGATGAATTTAAATGTCAACACCGCGACGTTTATTAAAAGTTGAAATAATTACGCCACCTTGATAAATTTAATTTAAAAAAATCATACCTAATTACCATTCGTGCCATAAATAACAATTGAATCAAATCTCTACACAATTACTTCGGAGATGGTTTTAATTATTATTTATTACTTGTGTTATTAACAACCGATTGTGTATTCGTTCGTTCGATTTACGTTCAAATATAACGCGTAAAATTGCACTGCCATGCAAGTCGTGTTTGCAAAAAATCACACTTTAATAGCAACAAAAGTAGCATTATCATAGTATCATACAATCGTATCAAAATGTTGTTTTTGTATAGGTGTAATGCAAACTTTAGCCATTGTTATTTATCAAGTGAATAATATAAATTGAATTTTTATTAGGGTATAAAATTATTATGCGAATCAAAAACAATTCTAGATCGATTTAAATGTTCAATAATCACAATAGACAACATTTCCATTATTGTTGTGATTGTTTTGGTTTGATTTGACTATGAAATTGAAACCGCATTTTCATTGCAGCAGCAAAAGCGACGGAAAATATTTTACATATCGTCAATACGAATCTAAGCCTAGTCGGCTGTCACATAAAAAATAACAAGTCACTGTATTATCCTTCAACATAATAAGTCAAATCTCTCATTTTTACCAGCCATTGTTATCATAAATCGTTTTTTATTCTTTTGTTTTCTAATTTCTAATTATATTTTTTATTTTTGCAAAAAATTGATTGAAATATTCGCTTAGTTTAACCTTGGCGCGAGCGTGTTAAAATTATCGTCGTTTTTGTTTGCTTTCCCATCGATTATTTGCACTTGCTAGATGATTTTCATAGAAATGTTGACTATTTTCGTTACAATATTTATTAAATATTGTGCCTTTGAGCGCCAACGTTTGCCGCAAACAGCTTAATAAACGGCAATTTGCTCATACATGTAATATTAGAGTTCTTCATTTGATGAAAATCTCTTATTATATTGTAGTTAAAAGACCAGTGTGAAGTTAGCCTACCGTTTCCAGCCTACCATTTTTAGAAATATAGCTAATTTTTAAAATGCTATAACTTTTTTTTTAATCAATATTTTAGCAATCTGTTAAAACCCATTGAT
>JARJDW010000360.1:0-25587 GCA_030264715.1 Adinopsis sp. GC000173
TTTATCAGCAATGTTTATATTTTACTAATAAAATATTTGCGGTTGTTTTGTAAAAAAAAGTATGCATGTAATGTGAACGCAAATGACTTTACCGATTTCGATCGATTGGTTGGGTATTGCTTACTGCTTGTTGGTTTTTCACACCTAAAACAATATTGGAAGCAATATCAATGGAATTCAAATTTGTGATGACTAATTAATAAAGAAGAGATATTTTATTGTGGTATTTTACGGACAATAAGATGCTGCTATTTCAAAATGCTTCTAACAAATAAAATAAGAAATTTAACTAATAGTCTATATGTATTTGGTTTACAGTATTTAAATATAATTAAAAGGAGAAACACTTGGTTATGTTTTACATAAACAATTTTTGTAAAACATAGCCAAGTGTGTCTCCTTTTAATTTTATTTAAAATGTTTTACCACGTGCCTACCACAACATCCTTAAATCATATAACGAGTTTATGCGCATTTCAGATTCTAAACCAGCATCAGAACTAATTTTATGAATCAAATCAAGAGTTTTATTTAAATTTCTTATTATATTCGTTAAATCTACCAAAATATGGAAAGTTTTGCAAAAGATTTTTTGTCAATATTTCACATGAGAACAATGCCGAAAAAATATCAATGAAATTCGAATTTGTTATAAATGTAAAATTGACATTTTTTACAACGACTAGAAAGACATATTACCATAGATCAAAAACAGCAAAAAGTTTTAGATACCAAAGCGAACTCTATAAAGATACAGGTGAAAAAATAATTTTTTTATGTTAACAATGGCAATAACTGAAATTTCCTTAAAAATTTATTGAAAAAAAAACTCTAACATAACAAGATGGATGTAAAGCAAACAATAACTGTTAAAATGTGTGTAAAAATCTACAAAAATTATCATAATATAAGGCAAACACAAGTTTTGAGGCCTGAAATTTAGACTAAAGTGAAATCTATAAAGTTAAGTTTATAAGATACACGTAGTAAAATACATTTTTAAACTAACAATGTTAATAGCTGCAATTTGTTTCCAATTTTACTCAAAAATAAGATCCTAGCACTACATGTTTAATGTTAAATAAACAAATAACGATTGAAATCTATGCAGTGCTGAATTAAGCCATTAATAGGCCCTAGAGAAAATATGAAATTTGGGCCTCCTTTTAATTTTGACAGAGAGCTGCACAAATCCATAAGGAAAGTCTGAAAAGTTTCCGAGCGAGAGCACTTTTTCAACAAATGACATTCATTTTACAACTTCTTTTTCATAGTTTTTGCTGATTATTTACGACATTTTGCAAAGTTTTCGCTGTTTTTATAACTTTTTGCTGTTTTTATGCTTTTTGGTACTTTATTTTGTTATTTTTCACGCTTTGTTTCTAAAACATAGCAAAAGAGTTGTAAAAAACAGTGAAAAACCGAAAAAAAGTAGCAATACATAACGAAAACCATAAAAAAGTTAAAAAAATTAAAAAAGTTGTAAAAAGGCGCAAAAGATGGCAAAAGAACACGAAAAATTACAAAAAAGTGAAGGAAAGACAAAAACGACACTAAAAATGGAAACATTTTTAATTTTTTTTCTCAATTCGCTATCACTGTGTATGTATTACACCTATTCGTGTTTCACACAGTATAACTAACATTTTTTGGGCCGAAGGAGGAAGACGTTGTCGTGGAATGTTTGCGAGGCGACGTAGAGACGTTTTAATGCACGGCAGGCAACACAACAAGAAGTACACACACATACGTACGTTCGCTGCGCGCTAATCATTTATTACCAACGCTTAAATTATCTTTGCACATTTCATTTTTTACGATTACATAATTTATGCTACTACTACCTATACCTGTGAGCCGGTGCATGCAGACGGTAAAAATACACACGACGTAGCGTCGTCGATCGTCGTCTTTCAATTCAGCAGCAGCCGCCACGATCAATAAAAAGTTGTTAAACTATATAAATGCAATCGGTAACAAGGTGGGATTTTTAATGTCTCAATGGCGCTCCGTCTATTACAGATGAATTCATTAAATAAGTGTATCTTGTCTAGGTTATTTCACTGTTAGAAAATGATGTTGGTAAATTGTTTATCCTGCTGTAAGTATAAGAGCATCTGCTGTTTTGTTTATAATTGAAACTAAGCGTCTCTCGCTGGAATATGCAATTTGTAATAAAAAGTTCTATAAGCGAATGATTTATTTCAAAAATGTGTGGGCTGCGATCGTCAGCTGTGCTTTTTTGTCTGGATGGATTAGAAGCAACAGCTGATGTTTTTTTTCTATGGGTACCTGAAAGCTATACGATCCAACAACACCCAAAAATCTCATTTTAAGTATTTTTTGCCACCGACTGAATGAAAGTGTGTGCGTGTGCACACAAGTTTCTAGTAAAATATAAGAATTTAAGTGCCAACTGGCTCTTGAATTCTTGATAGACCACAAATTAAATATTTGACGGAATTGAAAAATTGAAAATTCTAGTTAATGGCACATTTCCTTGGAAAAATAATTAAAATCAAAGTAAAAATCAAATATCTTCAAAATCCTATTGCAGACTCTTTTATTATTTAGGTAATCTATAAATAATAAACGGAATATATCAATTATATAACTCTTCTATTTATATATTATTTACATAATAAAACAATCTATAATGCGATTTTAGAGATATTTGATGCTTAAATATCAGTAATTTGATCTACTTTACCAAAGAAACGTGTTCTTAAATTTAAATATTGATTAATTTTATTAAATTATTTATTTTTATATTAGTTTACTTGAGCAATATTGACATCATCAGTTCTATAATGTATTTCGGCATTACTTTTTGCTGAAGCACAAAAGATCGTCTTAATTTTAAACAATTCTTAAGTTAATTTACAATTCTGTACGATTTTTTAATTATTGTGATTAAAAAAAGAAATTAAAATTAGTTTAAATGTCGTGGTGATGATAATAATCAAATGAATTGCATGTTTTTACTCCATTTTCACTTAGACTAACCAAGTTCTTGTCTGTTTCAATTAGGTAGGTACAAAATTATCCGGAACAGTTGAAGCTATGATCTTTAATTCATTCAAATTATTCAGAATTGCGTACTTATATATTAATAGAGATGGAAAAACCACAATGTCGCAAGATATTGATAAAATGTAAATATGGTAGCTCCCAAATAAGGTAGGCAAGAATTTGCATATAAAATTTATATTACTTACACATACCGAAATTAATTTCATAAATTTGCTTAAAAATGAATAAGTAGATAGATAAAAACAACTTCGATACAACAAAATAACATAAAATGGGTAATAATTATCCTATCTAATTTACTAATTGAATATAAATGTTGAGTAATAATATATTTATTATATTCCTATTACAAAAGGGCTGGCGATAGTACTACCTAATTAATGATTTATGAAAATGTTTACAGTCTAGTGACTCACAAAAAATGACCATTGGCGCCATGGGAAACATCGTTGTCTTTATAGAAGGGCTGCAAAATATTCTAAAAGCTGCCTAATTATTATGATCCAAAATTAATACATTTATTCAGAATAGATGATATGGAAAGTCAAAACTATAAACTTTTAAGTTTCAGTTATATGCATGCAGTGCACTATTTGAAGTAAAACACCGTAAGAAAATTTCCCCAAAAAAAGACTGCCGTAAAAATATGTTTATGCAAAGAAATGAATTGAGACAATTTGAAAACAAGTGGTTTAGAATGGTTTGTGCTTTTCTACAGGATGCAAAGTATAAATTGCATCAAGGATATTTAAATCGATGATTTTCAATACTCCGCAATAACAAAAACTTTTGTAGCATTGTATTGTTAACAAAAAGCGATATAAAATAGAATGAAATGATTTCCATTTTTAACTAAAGTTTAAGAAAGGAATAAAAATATATTTAATTCACTTCAACTCAAATATAATATGTACTGCATTAAGTAATCTTGAAAGTTTTCAACAACCTAATGCCACTTAATACGTTCTGTCTTCTGAGAATAATCCTCACATGAAGAAAGCATTGGTAGCAGCACTTATCTAAGTTATAAATTTTCTTTTGGTACACAGCCAATTAAGTAGATTATATTTGAACTACAATTTTTTTTATACGAACTATAATTTTATTTAAAATAATAATAATTTGCCTTTTGCAATATTGTTAATTAGAAAATACGAGTAATATTTTTACAGAACAATAAGACTATTAAGATATAAACAAGAATCTACTTTATTTACTTTAACTCAAAGGTAATACCAAATAATCTTTAATGTTTTCAACGATCTAATGCCACTTAATACTTTGTGTGTTCTGAGTATTATCCTCGTATAAAGAAAACACTTATAGTGGTACTTAGCTAAGTTATAAATTTCTTTTTGGTAGCCAGCCAAATGACTAGGTAATGTTTTACCTAATACTGATTATAATTATATTTAAAATAATAGTAATAATAATTTGTTTTTTTAAGATAATTAAGATATTAATAAAAATATATTTAATTCACTTTAACTCAAAGGTAATCTTTAAAGATTTCAACATTGATTTAATGCAACTTTATATTTTGTGTGTTTTGAGAATTATCCTCATATGAAAAAAACACTTGTAGCGGCACTTAAGTAAGTTATAAATTTCTTTTTGGTAGCCAACGTATTAAGTAGGTAATATTTTAGCTACTAATTATCTATAATGATTATAATTATATTTAAATAAAAAAATAATAATTTGTTTTTTGCAATATTGCTGTACGTACCTACTACATAGATCGCCTGCACAGTTTAATTCCATAGGAAATATAACGAGAAAGATTAATTAATTAATTGCCTCAATTAAAATCTAGGCTACGTTCGAGTAAAAGTGTGCAAAATTGCATGTATTAATGAGTTGTGAACGATTATTTATTGCCTGTTGAATAGAATCGTTTCATTTTACGGCAAAGTGGATCAAGCTAGGTAGATAAATACATACCTAGACCCACCCGATCAAAATGCGTTTCAATTTTCACGAAATTGCTCCGTGTGTCTCCTTTGTTGTGCCAGCCATCAAGAAGAATTTTTATAAAAATACGTTTGTATGTTTGGATGTGAAATGCACAAAAAGAACGGACAGACGGAACGGCGCAGGGAGGAAAGGAAAAATGTTGTAAAAGCGGCAAGCAACCACCACCTGGCAGTGTGGAATGTATGTGCGTTTGTCGAACGAATGAACGCCGACGACGAGAAAGACCAGCCCGGGCAGCAATTGATGTGTGCTATAGTACGATGGTCATGGAAGGTGCATATGGTCTTTCCGCCTCCCGATAATGGAAACAGCTGCGATCGAAAAATGGGCGATAAATGCTCTAAGGCATAATGGCTTTGCCTATAAAGTTGATTCCATTTCGACACTATGCGCCTCACAATCAAACACCAAACTTACGCTAATCATTATTGCTTAGCTACAATGCAGGGTGTTTGATATTCAATTTATTAGATATAAACTTCAAACCACAATTAAAAAATAACAATTTGTTAACAATATTTTTAAATTAGATATCATTTTCAACTATTTATGGTGAAATTTAAATTTACTCAAAAATTGTTAATCAACCCCGAATTTACACAAAGCATAATGGTTTAGCTATCATACAGGGTGTTTAATATTCCTATATTTTTTTAAACATAGATTTGACATTATAATTGAATACTAACAACTTGCTAACAATATGGATGGTAGCACTAACTGTTTAATTAAGCTAATCATAATGAAATTCAAAAAATACTCCAAAATTGTGAATTTAAACCGAATTTACACAAATCTTAATGGCTTGACTATGATTTTGTCTAACATAAACTTGATACCAGAATTGAATACTAACAATTTGTTAAAAATATGAATGATGGTAATACAAACTGTTTAATTACGATAAAAATGATTAAATTCAAAAAATTCTCAAAAATGTGAATTAACACCGATTTTACATCAAGCCTAATGGCTTGGCTATCATACAGAGTGTTAATATGATTTTATTAACATAAACCTGATATCACAATTGAATACTAACAGTTTGGTGACATTAAGAATAGCAAAACAAACCATTTGATTAAATAAAATTTTAAAAATATACCTAAAAATTGTGAATCAGCCTAGAGTTTATTCTTTATTCGATCGTTCCTTATATTAAACCAACGGTTCACCACGAACTAATTACAGCAAAGAATTTTCTCAAATATGTATATTAAATTAAGAAATTAAGTCTCTACAAATTAAATACATCTATCTTGAGAGTAAATGTTTGTGAAGATATTTTAATGTGCAATTTTCAATGTAGACTAAATATATGATTTTAATACTTATTTACACATTAATTTTAATGAAATTTGATATCTAAGTATAATACAAAAATCATACGTTTTCTAATTATATGTTCAAGTTTGGATTGCTTTTAGTTTCTGCAGAATTAATTCCGACTTTCTTATTTTAAATGAAACATTGTACTTCTTTATATTTGTGAATCTTCTGTTTAAAACAATAAAAATCTGTTAGCCAACAATTGATAATATCAATAGATAGAATAATTAATCCAATAAGTTAAGTAAGCAATAACTTTGAACTTCCAGTTTACTAAAACATTCTGCATGATTTCTGAAGTCATCTCATATGCAGTTTTATATTGCACACATGATTTCGATAACTATAGAGGATATCAGGTCACATATAAGGTATTTTGATTGATAGTTGGTTTAATAATTAACAAACAGTTATGTTTATAAATTTGCAATACCATCGACTTTTTTTTTTACACGTAAAAAATGAAAATCAACTATTTCGCATACTAAAATCAATAAAAGCATCTCAACTTTTTTTATAGTTGCAGAAAAAACATTATAAATTTAAATCAATGTCAATGAATGAAGTAAGTACCTAAACTGCTATGCAAGTCACTTGACTATAACTTTAAAAATTATTAGACAAGCATGATAATTTACAAGTAAGCCTCTACTAATCACAACATGGGATTACCAACCTCTTTAATCACATTTCTAATAATAAATGTATAATGCATAAACAGAATGTATCTGAAGTAGAGACATTGTAAGCCTTTAATATTTTAACTAAATCTTCAATTATTTTACCACGAAACTTCATAATAAATGTATAATCGATACTACAACATTATAAATATGCTGAGTTGTGTATACGAGGGTGACACCAAAACTAAAGTAGTACATTTCTAACATACAAAAAACTAACTACAATACATCGTAAAATAATTAAATTATTTAAAACGTTAACTAATCCTGAATTATTCATGGTAAATGCCATTTCGACCTATGTATTTTTGTAGGTACAATGGTTGTTTACCCTACATGTAATACCAGCTTAAATTCCCAAATATATGCCCCTTAGCAATACCTTCCAATTATTTTTACCTTTGTATTTTTGACGTAGAAAGAACTATCTACTTTCTGAAATAAATAAATAATTTAAAAGGTTAATTAATCCTGTATTATTCTTGGGAAATACTCTTTTGAGATATGCATTTTTGTAGGTTTCTTATACCCCTATTTTCATCGCTCTAATGATAGTCACCCAGTTTTACTGCACTTAGTTGAAACGAAATCAATGAAAGGTGCCATATAGCTATCACTACGCTTTGAAATAATTAAATAATTTAGAAGGTTAACTAATCCTGTATTATTTTTGGTAAATACTATTTCGACTTATAAATCTTATAGGCACAATGGTTATTTACAATATATGCAATACCAGCTTAAATTCCCAAATATATGCCCCCTATTTTTATCGTTGTAATGATAGTCACGCAGCTTTACTGTTCCTGCTTGAAAAGAAAGCAATAAAAGCTGAAATCATTATCACTTCGTTTTGCAGTAGTTAAATAATTTAAAAGATTAACTGTAATCCTGTATTATCCTTGGTAAATACTATTTTGACTTATATTTTCTTATAGGTACAATGGTTATTTACTCTACGTACAAAACAATCAGCTTATATTCCCAAATATAGGTCCCCCATTAATACATTCTAAAAATTTTTACTAAACTAACTGCTTTCTGAAATAATTAAATAATTTAAAAGGTTAACTAATCCTGTATTATTCTTTGCAAATACTATTTCGACCTATACATTTTATAGGCACAATGTTTATTTACCCTACATGCAATACCATCTTAAATACCCAAATGTATGCCCCCTATTTTTATCATTTTAATGATAGTTACAATCTTTTAATGTACTCAGTTGAAATGAAATCAATAAGAGATAACATTACTATCAAATAAATTAATTATTCAGCAAATAAAACTTTTTTATTAATTTATGATCTGGATCATATTTCATTCCAATGCAAACACTAACCGGGTTTATCACTTCAAATATATAATAAAATAATATGCTCTCGGTGTAATAAATTTAACATTTAGTAACAGCATCACCTGCCCGCACCTTTTTAAACATCATGCAGCCTGCAACACCTCCAATGAAGAAGAAGAGAACAACGAAAGAAAAAAAACCCTTTCTCTACCTATGTGGCAATAAATGACCTTTTTCGTTACAACTATACAACCAACAACCAGCTAGGAGACGAACGAGCAGATGTTTTAGGATTATGTATATATTTAGTCGCGTGGCATTCAAAAGGCACTTTGCACGGCAATTTTACTTCACATGCCTCCTTCTTGTAAAGCAAACACACTGTATAATGTAAAATGTTACCTCGTTCCAACAACATGTATCAAGGGCGCTATTTATTTAATCGCAAATTTCTCTTTCGACCACATAGACGCATATTGCATTGCATTACAACCGTAATGGTAGGTAAAAAAAGGTTGAAATAATAAATAAAAAAAACGTTATTAATTTGATGATGGAGCTGTGTTGGTGCACTACTTCCTGTCATCACGCTCGAGCGCCCTGCTGACGGAAAAGAACCCACCAGAATAACAATAAAAACAGCAACGCTGCTAAAGATGTTCTAGTGGAAGACGACGTATGTAAAAAAATGATATTGTTTCTGTTGTTTAACATAATAACGCATTCCTCGCATTCCGTTCACACGAAAATCCACAAAGAAGCACAGAAACAACAAAAACCGTCGATTGATTGTTTGTTTTTTTATTTCGTACGGGCGGAAGTGGAGATTTTGATCGTCCTTGCGCACATTCCTAACCCATAAACGTTTTTGGGTAAATCAAATCAAATGCGATCCATACATTCGCAGGTTTTAATTTAAGTGGAACGCATGATGATGGTGTGCAAATGTGCACAGCGATAAGAGATACCGTTTTGAAGATGATGATGCGATGCAATTTACACACAATGTAAATTTTTCCAGCCAACCAGCATTTTTCTAAGAAATCATAAAACTAAAACATTGCGCGCTGTTTTGTTATCGCAATGGATGGCTTAACATGTAGCAAAATTGTTTTCAATTTAATGAACTAACCTCACTTTTATATCATCAATTACTCAATCATTTATGCTCAAGACTTATCTATAGGTACGATAACCATCCGAAGATTTTTTTGTTCTTTATTTTGCACTATTTATGAATATATATTTATATATTATATTAATTATTAAATTATAAATAATTTGTACTTACTACACTGATTGCATTCGCAATAGTGGATTTTCAGCCACGTTCAAACCACCAACCATAAAGAATGATATAAACGTTTCTCAATAAGTAAGCTATTGACAAAATTTTTAAGAAGGTAAGTGTTTAATAATGAAGAATTATTGATTGATGAAAGATTCAAAACGGAAGCTATATGCAAAAAATACCATCAACATGAGTTTCGTTATGATAAATTTGAAGGTGTCCTTTATTTTTGATTAAGAAATATCATATGATCACTGTACTTATAGGTGATTATCTTGATACTAAGAATCTTAATTAGACCTTCTCACAGGTCCTGGGTAAAGTAATATTTACAAGCCACTTTACAAATTTTATATTAGACTGTTAAAGTTATCGATAACAACTGATTTCACAACAATTTTATTGCTCAATTAGTGTGAAAGAACATTTCTGCAAACATTGCTGTGGCTGTTTTAAGTTCTTCTTTATTAAAGATAAAATGTTTTAAGAGAAACGCACCTGCTTGTATCCTTTTTGATGTTATCAACGTATTACACTTCTAAGTTGTTCAATAATTTACCTATATATTTCAATACTATTTTATGTGTCTACGTATTGTTTTATATGTATAGTCATGTTTCATAAAATAAAAAATTGTTTAAAGTTTCCTGAAGATGACCCCAAACCTCGGTGCAAACGTTGAACTATCGTGTTTTACTAGTTCTTCTTTTCTGCACCAATTCCAAGAGCGTGTTTATAGGTATTCAAAATACAAAAATTCAAGAAAATTCAAATTATCGTCAATAAACATTTCTGCAAGCTTCAATCAAAATTGCACCTAATATGTAGCAGTATTTGTAGAGAATTTAAATAAAAAATTTTGAACAGTTGCTTAGGTTTTCATGTATTTTTACAGAAAGACGAAGAGATATTTTAAAAGTTTAAAAATTTAGATCTATTGCACAGAATTGTATGCTTATATTGACTATATTTTTAGTGACTAAAATCACTTTCCTACAAGCAACTGGACGTATCACTGGCCCCAAATCAGAGGCGGCTACGAGCAGGTGCCTTTCCTATCTTTTGGTAAATTGGACTCTTTTTATAGTCGTAATTATATTATATTGATGTACCACCAGTTTTTTCTTCGTAAATTGGTTGAAATAAACATTTAAATGACAATTAAATGCATATGAGTGCCAAAACATCATGACTTCTATCTAGTAGTAATGCATAGAAATTTATCTGAGATAATGAATCTTAATAGCTATAAAAGATTCCTACATTTTAGTCATTGAATAAGAAATAGTTTATAACACCAGTAAGTCTAATCTCCTTCCTCAAATTCAGATTGATTTTCCAAAATGCAATGTTATATACTGATGTCATGCATTAGACGAAAGGCTGTAATTTTATTTTTTGTAGTTTTGCTTCAGTTTGTTATGAATTCAGCAATTGGATTACAATGTTAGTAAGCAGTATACCATTGTAAACATATTTAAACTCTAAACTTAAATTTTCTCAAAACTCGCCTGGGTGGAGTGGTACTGCTTTATAAGTTAGTATAATGAAATATTTTAAAAGGAAACTGTGCAAATTTATTTATGAAATTAATCGTTTATTTCGCACTTACCTATTCTGTCACACAGATCTATACCCAGAATTATGCTGTAATTGCGAATCAAGATCATTCTTTCTTTGTAAGTTAGTAGATGTAAATATGTGATTGATAACAACCAATCAGTTAATTGAACAAAACTGAGCGCGCCATAAGTCATTTCAAATTTTAAATTACCACTTCGTTATTTAATTAATTCTTTGACGACGAATGCGACAAATTTGTTGATGTTTTTAGTTTTTAGAATTAATATGAATCAGTAGTTTTTACTAATAAAGTTCAGCTGTTAGTGAAAGTATTGCCAACCGTCAATAACCGTTTAATTAAATTAATTATATGTTGATTTTTCGTTTAGGTTCAAAGGAAATTTTTAATCAGTTCACTTCGCTGTAATGCGTTATATTAATCAAATAGAATACTTAATTAATCAATAATAAAATCTATAAATTAATTTAATGGATGAACATAGTTGCAAGTTAAGGTGGAGACTTAATTAAAAGGTATGAAAGCTGAGAGTGAATTAATATTTATAAGCAAAAAAATAATAATTTGTAGACAAACTTAAATTTTATCATACAAATTAAGATTTAAAGAATAATTTACTATGCTAAGGGGAATCATTGCCATTATCTCCTCCATTACAATCTGCATATCATGTGGTCAGGTTTGACACCCCTGCTATGTTCAGACAATACAATAATTATCGATTTTATTAAATCGATTAATTAAATCCAGAAATTAATTATTAATAAGCCATATATCCAAATATTGATGGTAATCTTTAAAATTTTCTATAGAAAATTAACTCATAGCTACTTTGATAATTCGAATGTTTACCTAAACAATTAAAACAAAGGCATAATATTTTGCTAAATCACTAACAATTGCCAATTTTTGTCAAACAATCAAACATTGTTATTACACCCACATTAATAATTAAACGTGTTGCTAATCATTCCAACAACAAACGTAAGTACCGAATATGCCAAGTTACGCATGCAAATTGTGCAATTAATCATACAACATTTTAGGTTAGGCTGCATCATGCAATTTCCGACTAATCCAATCTTCTATCCGCCGCCGCAACAATTTCGGCCGGCTGCAATGATAAATCGGCCATTTCAACCGTCGCCGCATTACACCACTTACGCACAGACTGTCGTTCAGCAAGAAACGCGAGTCATGTCGACGATGTGTTGCTTCCAACCGCCGACAATCATCATCAATCGCATGCCGCCGTTTCAGAATCGCGTTCAAATCAACATGCCGCCACCGCCTGGCGTCGTTGTCTATCAGCACGTGCAGGTAAACTACAACATTCAGCAAACGAATACACAGCAAGTGATTGCCGCACGCCCAATACAACAACCGCCACACAACAATAATTACCTGCAATAGATGTTGATGTAGAAATGCATTTTTGATGTACCGTTGTTGCAATGGAAACACATTTACTATTTTTCAGCTACTCAAACAATTGTTTTGATGTCAAACTTCAAAATTAACCTTCATATGGGGTGAAGTTCTATTTTCGTATTGTGTATTTTTTTGATATTAAGCATGAAGGCAATTATTTTTTTATATTCAGGTTTATTTGTTGCAAAGTAAAAAGGTTATGTTTTTGTATTGTTTTTTTGTATATTTTATTCTGTGTTAAACTTGTTATAGCAGGAAATGAATTAATTGTTAATGCAACGATTGCAGTAATATGCATTTCGTGAATGTTAATGTTTAAGTATTTACTTTGCAACGATTTTCGTGCCGACCAATAAAGTTTTTTTATAAAAAAAAAGATCAATTCGTATTATTTTGATGAGATGTATTATAATAAATTAATTAAATTTAAAAAATAAAAAAAATGTAACAGAAAAAGTATTGCTAAATTTATATTAAAGGAATGTTATGAACAACAAACCATATTTTGATGATTATAAAAAAAACTTGTTACAGTTTTTAGTTGTTTGTAACAAGAATCTAATGATGATTATAATACAATACACAAAACAAAAATTTATGATTTTTTTGTGAAGTGAAATCGTATCAAACATTAACGCAGCCTGCGCTGTTATTAATAAATTATTAAGATTGTAAAATGTTGTAGTTTTATTATTATTTGGACACACGTTAATGTTGAATACAATCTTCGGTCAATCAATAAAAAATAAATAAATAATGCATCGGACTGATTCTAAACATATTTATAAAAAATGTTCGATAGCATCAATTATTTAAAATCTAATGTTTAATTATCATTAATTATTTTAATATTATCATTAATCTAAGAGACACCAATAGCCAAAGTTTTCTTTTTTAATCCAATTGATAGAGAGTGAGCAACAAAGAGGAAAATTTATCATCATCACTCAATTTTCTTGTTGCTGTTGCAAAAAAATTACATAAAAGATAAAAAAATCATGATTCTATCTAAATTATATAAAATGATAATAATTTAATAATGTAAGTTTGTTGTTTGTTTGTTTTTTGTTATATTTGCCTATCTATCTATGATGGGAATCCGGATGGTGGTTGACCAGGAACTGAATACTGAGGCCGGAAATTCGCAAAGTTTGCGGATGCGATCGCCGCTGCTGCGAAACCACTCAAATTGCTTGCATTGAAGCCAGGTGGAAATTGACTCATCACTTGCGCTACAACAAAAACAAAAATACATTTTTCTCTATAACTTAACATAATAGTTGCATTAATATTCACTAATCATTTGACAGATGTTTAGAAATTTAACCTAGACGCAATCTTATTAATCTAACATACATTGCAAAAATGCATCATTAATAAGAAATTAAAAATTAATGATGCTTTTCCGATATTTAAAAACCATCATAGTTAATAAAATGCGGTAATGACAACACTTGTGGATATCGCATTTAAATAAATCGATTAATTACCTGCATTATTTTAATATTTATCTAATCAATTATTGCATCTAAATTTAGTAGTTGAAAAACAGAATATAAATCAAACGCATTTTTCCTTATTCGCTTCAAGGTGTCACAAGCTTTCTAAGTCAGCTGTTAGTTAATAGTTGATTCCCAGCCAAGCCTTCTCTTGATAATTTTATTAAAATGTTATTCAAAAAAGAAAAAAAAATGCAGCGCAATTAATAACTTCCCTAATTGGCGACACTAACTTATGCGTCCATTTATGAATGTAAAACCAATCAACAAATATATTAATGCGCAATTAATTAATCGATAAAAAAAATGAATTGTTGTTAGAATTTAAATTTTGCTGGACTACAACAAAATCCTCCCTCAATATACCATAAATTAACACAGCTATGAAGTGAAACAAAATCTGCTTTCGATTCTTTAATATCGCGTATAGATTTTATGATATTTTATGAAATGTTTTGTTCACATTGAATCGATCACTTATTTACAGTCAAACTCCGTATAACGAGGAAAACGAATTGATTCGCAAAGAGTGCCATAACTCACATAATGAATTAGAGTAACTGAAAAAGTACTCAAAGAAATATAATTTTTAAATTGCAATAAAAATCAAAGATATCTATAGGTTCAAAGAACAATCTATAAAAATATTAATGGGTACAATGAAACCTTTAGGCTCAATACAGGATGATATATGTGCTGGTAAGAATGTTGCAATGTTCATTTAAAAACATTATCCTATAAATCTCATTACAAATTAATTAAATGATAATGTCGTTCAAAAGAATTATCGATTTTTATATTGAATTGTAAGAGTAAAGTTAAGAGCGGGGTATCTTTAAAATGTAAATACTTTTTTCAAACCGACTTAAATATTGTCTTATTGTTTAGGTAATTTATAAATAGAAGAGTTTTTTGTATTCAGTGATATATCAATCACATCCTCAGGTACTTTGAAATAAAGCTCAGAAAACTGAACTATTTTAAACTTTAAACATATTTTTTGAGAAAATCAAGCAATTATTGAGCTATTGAGGAAATTACGACTTATTAGAAACACTAGAATATATAATGAATTCAAACTCATAAAATGAATGTACAATAATTATTCTTGAGTTGGAAAATTAAGAGAAACTGATTTTAATAATACCAAAGTATATTAGTGTCTGAATTTTCATTACTATAAAATCAAAAGCATTCAATTAAGTTGATATCAGGTTGTGTTTCTGAGAAAATTATCTTTAAAATAGTTCACATTTGTGATTGATAAGTTCAATATATCACTAAATTGTGAAACTCTTCTATATACATTACCTAATCAATAAAACAATCTATAATTCGATTTCAAAGACATTTACTTTTTAAATATTAGGGATTTGATCTACTATTTAGATATCCCGCCCTTCAAAGAGTTTTGACTGCAGTCCTAATTAATAATTATCTCTGCATTACAAAATGTTCCTGTTTTGGACTCACTTTTCCGCTAAAATCTTAAAAGAAAAAAATTTATAATGCAAATAGATTGATACTAGACTGGATTGAACACGTTTTATATTTAACTGTGATTTTTTCTGTTTTTTTTATTCTGTGTACAAAGTTTATAAAAAAAATATTTATCATTAATTTTCGCAATTCAAGTGGATGAACTTTATGGTTTTCATATTTCTCTTAAATCAAAAGTTTACCATAACTCGAAATACAATATTTTATGAAATTACTCACTATGTAAATTCATTCACACCAATGTAATGAACGAAACAAAAATAAATTTTATATATTTTGACAGAAATAAATAAAAATAAATACAAACTATACAATTAAAAAAAATGGACGTGTTTAATTAATCATCATTAATGCTATTTATTTACCTGCTGGCTGTGAACTTGATGATGACGTAGCAGCCAATCTCGATAGAATACTGCGTTCGCTCATTTGTAATCGTTGCGCAACGGGTGGAATACGGGCAAGAGTGGCTGGTAAACGCGACACATCCGATTTCATATCAGACAACAACTCTTCCAATTGATTGAGCACTTTGTGCAAGACGGCATTCGCCGGTTTATTTCCCGCAAGAGATTCTTTACTGAGATGCTGATGCGATTCGGCGAGACACTCCACTTCGGCGAAACGCGCATTCAACGACATCGCTGGATGATTCGGGTCTTGGGTGAGATTTAAATAGGCGGCGCGACGTAGTTGCTCTTCAATTACAAGAGCTTGCTCCAACAGCTATAAAGAATAGAGGAAATTATTAATTTATTGTTAATTTGTTAAAACCAATTGTACTTACTTTAAATCGTCTTGCAAGGAATTTGTTTTTAATTTCAAGGAAGTTGCCTTTACCAACATCCATTTTGAACGGCTCATTTATGATTGAAAATCGCGCGTCGGCTTGAATGTCTTGCCAACGGCCGTAACCGTGCGTTACAATTCCGGCTAATAACCAATAGTCGTGACGACGATGCCAAATTTCATACTCCCTGCCTGGAGCTGCCGCCTGTAATAATAATTATTTCATTAAAATTTATTTCTTTTGGAAATTGTGCTAAGAATAAACTAACTTTTTCTTCATTTAGCCAAAGAGTATGTAACTCAGTGAAGCCGCCATCAGCGATGTTAAACATGAATTTGCGCTTGGAAATGTCTTCCTCTTCCTTCTTCTCCTTCTTTTCTTCTCCAACGACGATAACATCCTCATCATCCTTCTTTTCGGTTTTAACATCATCTTTCTTCTTAGGATCGCCAGTTTCAGTAGGTTTTGTTTCCTCGGCTTTCTCCTCACTCTTGACTTCCTTTTCGGCTTCTTCAGGCTCCTTCTTAACATCGGTGCTTGCTGTTGTAGCAGCAGCTTCTTCGGGTTTCTCAACGACTACTGGTTTTTCTACGCTTGGAGTTTCCTCCGTCGTTTCAGGCTTTTCAACTTTCACCTCTTTATTTTCTTCTTCCGTTTTCTCCTTCTCAGTTTCTTTGGTCTCTTCTTTAACAGCAACAGCTGCTGGCTTTTCCTCACCCTTAAAATAAAGTAATCAATTTTTAAATGCAATCAGAATAAATATGAAAATATTACTTCTTTTTCTTTGTCCTGTTGTTCGGTTTGAGTTGGTGTTGGACTAGCAGCGGCGCTTGTCGCAGGTGTAGCACTTGTACTGGTTGTTGCACTCTTCGGTGTTTCATTCTCAGTGGTATTGTTCGGCGTTGTTGAATTAGCGGTAGCGGCTGCTGCAGTAGCTGCAGCAGCAGCAGCAGCGGCGGCGGCTGCGGCGGCAGCAGCATCGGCCGCCGCCTTAGCCTCCTTCTTTGCCTCCAATGCTTTGCGCACAGCCTCAGGCATACTATACTCGCCGTTAATATGCTCAAACTCCTGTACTTTTTTGCGAATCAACGACATCACACCTATCCTAGTAAGTACATGTTGTCGGCTTAATCCCTCGCGAGGTACACCATCCGCAAACGTTTCCGCATTATCAGCGCCCGGTTCACACAAGTGACGCATAAAGAGCGAAACATACGCTTTGAATATCTTCTCGGATTTGCCACGCAAATCGCGAACAAGCCATTGTGAATTGAATGCGTCTTGCGGTGGCATACCGTAGCGCATGATTGCATTCAAGAACGCCTTACGTTGTCGTGCATTAAAACCTAATACTTCAATATTACCGCCAACACGTGCGAGAAGCGGTGGCAGCGGACGATCGCGCTCATCCTTGCGCTCCATGCGCCGACGGCTTCGTCGATTCAAATCGCCCTCATTCTTCTCATCGAAGTCATCATCCTCCTTATCCTCATCCGAACCAGCTGAGAAGTCGGAGTTGTTATAATCGGATAGATTCTCTTGCCAAGTGCTATCCTCTCGGGTATCAGTGGTCATACCGCCGTCATTATAATTGACTTGCTTGCGTATACGTTTGCCTTTGCCCAATGAACGAGCAATATCCTCTTGCTGTTGTTCGTAGTGGTGTCGTAACAATTTTATCCAATAAGCAGGATCTGTGTTTTCAGCTTCTTGTTTAATAATTTCCGTATCAACCTCTTCCTCATTATCGCCTTCTTTGGTGACATAACTGGCCACCTATAAATCATTTTATAATAGCATCATGTTAAAGAATTAAATAATCATTGTGCAATAATTAGAAGTTAAAAGTTGAACTCAAATTGTTGTTCCTCTGGTTAAACTTTTAGTAATTTTTATTTTACTTTTAATAAAAAAAATTGTGAATCGACAATTTGAGTTCAACTTTTAACCTTTAATTATTATAAAAAGAGTTTACCAAATGTTTTAGTAATCATTATGTACTTACTTTGAATGAACTAAGATATTCATTCGCCCAATTCTCCTTCTGTTCGATACCTTCCTTCGACCGATCTAGCAACTCTCCAACCGCTTTATCATCGTAGTGAATAGCCTCGTCTTCTTTACCTTCATCTTCCTTAAAGAGCTCCTCGGTACCGAAACGCAAAATATCATCCAGTTCTTGTTTGGTAAAATTAGCACCTTTACCGCCCATTCCCGGACGTACAACCAAGTGAGTCAACATCATCTTCCTTTTAGCCACCTATTTCAAAGAAACATAAAATAAAAAGCACAATTAATGCTGACAAGATTAAGTACCTGAGTGACACGTTCTTCAACACTATTTCTTGTTACGAAGCGATAAATCATAACTTTATTGGCCTGGCCGATACGATGCGCACGTGAGAACGCCTGAATGTCATTGTGCGGATTCCAATCCGAATCGTAGATAATGACAGTGTCAGCTGTCGCCAAATTAATACCCAAACCACCGGCGCGTGTTGATAGTAAGAATACGAATTGCGGTGCACCCGGTGCATTGAAACGATCGATGGCTTCTTGTCGCGACGTGCCGGTAATGGCGCCATCAATGCGTTCATATTTATAACCTTCACCTTCGAGGTAATCTTCGAGAATATCCAACATCTTTGTCATTTGGGAGAAAATTAGTACACGATGGCCTTGCTCGCGTAGTTTACGCAACATTTTTGAGAGCAATACAAGTTTGCCAGACGCTTTAATCAAGCTCTGCGTGTCGTAATTGCCATGTGGTCCCAGTGGGGCTTCCTCGGCTGCGACAGGGAATAGATAAGGATGATTGCAGCATTTTTTCAAATCCATCATGATATTCAGTAGAGAGACTGACTGACCCCCACCTTTCGGATTCAACGCCTCATAATTACGAGTTAAAATGTACTTGTAGTACTTCTTCTGCATTGGTGATAACTCCACACGCACAATAAATTCGGATTTCGATGGCATGTTTTTGAGTACGTCAGCTTTGAGACGACGCAGCATGTGGGGTCCTAACAGTTCATGCAGCTTCTTCACTTGATCTTCTTTCGAAATATCAGCGAATTCATTCTGGAACGTTGCCAGATCGTTGAATTTCGAGCTGTTCAAGAAGTTCAACAAATGAAACAATTCCTCCAAGTTGTTTTGGAGCGGTGTACCAGTAAGCAAAAGTTTGTAGCTGATGGTATAACCAGCCAGCAATCTGAAGAATTTCGATTGGTTGCTCTTCAATCGATGCGCTTCGTCGACAACTAACACAGCCCAATCAATCGATCCTAAACACGCTGCATCAATCGATATCAACTCATAACTGGTCAGCAAAACATTGAATTTGATTGAGCTGGAGCGTATCTTCGATGGTCGACTGCCTCGCACAGCGCCTTCCTCAAAACTCAATTCATTCTCGCGAATGATCGCACGAGAATCTTTGTCACCGACATATGTAATGCAATAAAAGTCGGGGGCCCATAATTCAAACTCA
The DNA here is from genome assembly GCA_030264715.1 of Adinopsis sp. GC000173. Taxonomy (NCBI): domain Eukaryota; kingdom Metazoa; phylum Arthropoda; class Insecta; order Coleoptera; family Staphylinidae; genus Adinopsis; species Adinopsis sp. GC000173. The sequence goes on from JARJDW010000360.1 coordinate 19,909, forward strand.
CGCTCCCAATTGATGATGGTAGAAAGCGGTACGCTTACCAAGAATGGTCCTTTGCAATGCCCTTCTTTGTACAGTGAGTAAAGGAAGGTAATTGTTTGGATCGTTTTACCCAAACCCATTTCATCGGCTAAAATTGTATCAATGCCCTGTCCCCACGAGTATCGCAACCAATTCAAACCTTCTAACTGGTAAGGATGAAGTTGCATGCCATTCTCATTGAAATACTCCGGTTGCTTGTCGTACTTCTTTTTCAAGTCGGTTGTTGGTTTCTCTGGCGGTGGCGTATAACGTCTCCTATAAATAGTGATACAATAATTAAGATATTTAAATAAAGGTGGGAGATTTAAACTTACGGTGTGATTCTGTCATCATCATCTATCAATTCCCTTGTTTTAGACTTCTTGCCTTTACCTTTCTTGCCCTTCTTTGTGCCATCGCTATTGCACGCTGCACGCAGATCCCAATAATATTCAATCGCCTGCTTCAATCCGGGTATATCATCACTGTCTTCTTCCCACGTAACTTGATCATAAGCCAATTCGCGCCATTTTACCATGTAGAGTGTTTTGCCATCGCGCATTGTACGATGATTGATGATACGATGAACAATCAACCATTCTGGTTTAACACCGTACTTGTAGTATTTCTCATCCAATTCTTCATCTTTAATTTGTCCCATGGTTTGTAGACGTTTCTGGCGATTATCGGCTTCATCTAATGGTTCTTCTAGTTTTGGTGGCTCTTCCATATCGTACTTGCGCAAGTAGTAGCGGAACATCAATGGATGGTAAACATCGAGTTGCAGTTCGCTGATCCAATCACAATGCCAATGCGAGCGCTACACAAAATTACGCATGTAAATAATTTATTTTAGTTATATTATTATGAAAAATACCTCATGCCATTTAACAAAGAATTCTCTCTTGCGTTTAGGTTTCGATTTCTTACTGGTGGTGGTACCTTCTTCTGGGGTCTCACTGGCCGGTTCTTCAACCCACCGCCATGTTAAGATCTTGTTAACTTTACCCTTCAGCGGTGGACAGCTACATCGCGGACACTTCCAATCACCGTCCGGTATCTCCGGCAGTGGTGGATTAAGGCAGTGCGTGTGATACGCAGATGGACAGGAATCGCAGCACAACAGCTCGCCGCCATCCTTGCAGACGCGACAGAACTCTTGATGCTCGTCATCATCCTGCTCTGCGGGACCTTCATTCTCACAATGCGGACAACTCCAACGACCTTCGGGCGTGTCTTCAAGTTCGGGGTCGAGACATACCAAGTGGTATGCGCGAGGACACGTATCGCATAAGATAATCTCACCGCCCTGCTGGCATACTTCACAATAATCTTGATGTTCGTACTGTTCTTCACCGTCGGGAAATTTGCCGCTTGTTTTGACTTTTCGCTTCTTCTTAGATTTAACGCCAATCTTGGTTTTGGCTTTGCGTCGAGGTGGTGGATTCTCGTCGGTGCCTTCGGCTGCCGGTTGGGCTGGCGCTTCTTCAGCAGCCGCAGATTGTTTAGCTTCATAGCCTTCTTGAAGCATTTGCTCAAATTCCATGTCGGAGTCACGATCTGATGCATTTGCACTGCCTTCGCCATCATCCTCCTATTGCCAAAATGAAATTAGATACTGTAACTTGAAACAAAAGTAATTTTATGATTTCTTACCGAGCTGCCACGCTTCCTCTTTCCAAACTTGATCTTCAATGTAGGAACTTTGGATGCCTTCTTCGAAGATTTTTTCGCCCGAGAGCCTCGTCGTTTTTTATTCTTACTATCATCTTCTTCGTCTTCATCTTCGTCCTCATCCAATTCATCATTCTTCACAACCTCTTTGCTTGCACGTGAACGCGAAGGCTTTGAATATTCTTGCTGCGGTTCCGCTTGAGATACATTATTCACACCATCATTTGAATCCGACTGCAAGTTTGGATTGATGTTGGAAAATTCACGCCACTTGGCCGCGACCAACATCATCAACTTGGACATTGGTACTTTGGGATTCTCCTTGGCTAGCAGCGGACGCACGTGTTGTTGGAATAGTTTGTAGGTGGTTAAATTAGCAAAGTCCGATTCACTGTATTCCAATTCAACATCAGTGAGGCCAAACGTTGAGCAGACTTCTTCGATGGTTGGCATTCCAGCTAAAGTATATAAAAATTTAATAAAATTTATTAAAATTCTACTATTTTTTACAACCAGTGGTTCCAGAATTTGTTTCTACAGGTGTTGCAGGTGCTGAATGTTTATTGCTGCCACGTGACTTGCGTCCTTTCTTATTCGACGCGTAATCTGAATCACCGGCTGCGTTGTCATCCTCAACACCATAATCGCTTTCCTACAAATGGTTAATAAATTAATTAATATTTAAATTTATAATCATTTTTACAAACACATACATCTCCACTATCGTTCTTCTTCTTCTTCTTTTTCTTTTTGCCTTTTTTCTCTTCACTACGAGCTTTACGCTTCTTTCCCTTCTTCTTTTTACGTCCATCCTCTGGTTCATAATCGTCATCTTCCTCCTAAAATTCCAATAATCAAATTATAACCTCGAAAATAATGTGTAGGGTTAATTAATTAACGAGCAATGCTTTGATTTGATTGAACTTACGCCGACTTTCGGCTGTGCATCATCCGATTCCGGCGAATTATTATCTAAATGTTCATTGCCACCATCATCCTGAGCTCCATCATCTTCACCTAATAAATATGATCATGAATTAGGAAATTATTGCGGCAGGTTATGATGTTTGGGTCAAAAGCATGTGGACATTGGTCAGTCAACGTATTAATTTTGGAGGGAAAGACTAAACATAACCCCTAAATTTGAGCTAGCATTGATAAAAAAAAATGTAAAAATCAAGCAATTCGCGAAATGCCAATCTTTCTTTTGTTTGATGTCCTCCATTTTGTTAAGGGTCAGGATACCGCTCTCCCCGCGCTCCAAAAAAAATAATGAAACTCCCCTCCCGCACTCATTAAAATTCTAATTACACGAATTTTATACAAACTTGACAACAAACTCACACATAATCACTATCCAAATCGCAATAAAACGCCAAATTCGATCGAATCGTGTCGTTCGTATTTCGTGTTTTGTATAATTAGGCAATTTTTTAGCTTGGTCGCGCTTGGCTTAGATACCAAAACAAAAATTGTTTCGCTTACCGGCAAAAGATTCATCGAGCTCATCGTCGGAAGCCATCGCACTACCACAAAAATCAACTCGTTATTCGTCTAACTATTACACACACTGATTTTTGGCGAATAGATGCATCAATCAAACGTATTAAAATTGCAAGTACAGGTATTTTATAGCGGTATTCTCTTCTGCTTCTTTACCTTCCTCTTTGCCACTGATCTGTCGCTCGCTGCCCCCTCCATTCTCCATCTACACGAACTACACATGCGTAAATGTAGATAAAAACAAAGAAAGATACATTACATACACACGATATACACACATACACCGATTATTCCGCTCTTTTTTTTACATGCACGTACGAATTATTAAATTTTATTTTTTTTTTCATAAATAATTACTTCAATGGTTGTTGTTACGTTGGCAGCTGTCAAAAACGACTATCAACGCACACTTGAACTAAAACTATAAATAAATGACAAACAAATCATTTTTATGCATACACAATTAAGCACTTATCATTTTATGAAATATTAGAAAAAATATTATTATAAACATCGTTAATATTTAAAACAGTATTATTGGTTATACATTTGTTTTATGGATTTTATTGGAAAATAATAAATTAAAAATTGTTTGATGTATGCAACTAGAATTACATTAGCGTTTTAATATTCTCTTCTGAATCTTTTGGGAAGATAATATAAAGGATGATATAATCGCGTTTTAATCGATTAAAATCATCATATAGCGTAGATTTAAATGCATTTAAAACTCGGACGATCAGCAGAATTTATCTACCAACATTTCAAAACATACATACACTTTGTCAAGTATCGGGAATTGTCAGATAAAAACACTAAATAATTATGATTGATTCAAATGCATGATGTTGCCTTTAAAGTAATCTCTTTCTTAAATAATATCAATAATATAGTTACATGAATGAATAATTCTATTGTCAAAACATTTTTAAATACATTTTCCTGAATCGGATTCCCTTTTTCACCTTGCATTGGTTGAAAACAAGTGCTTCAAAGTATTAATTTCAGTTTTAAAGAAAGAAAAATGTCATTCGGTGCTATATCTGACGAATACGGTAATCGCTCTATAATATTGCCTAAGTATTTAACCAGAAATTCGGTTAAAATGAGAGCCTTATGAGAGGATGTCTTATCATGGTGTATTTTCACTCTATAAATTTGCTATTTTTGCCAAATTTACAACTTTAAACACCAAATTATGGTTAACTATCAATCTTTCTTTGTCATCTGTCTTTCTGGCGACAATTCGGAGTGTACGAATGATCTTCAGTTCAAATCATTGATGGCAGGCTAGACCAAAACAATTTTTCTAGCACACCTTGATCGATTTTGAATGCATGGTAATTCATGTTTTTGATAAAGCTGGTTCACTGTAAGTCTTGTGTAACATTTTTAGCGGTTTGGCAAATAAAATTGCATTTGCAATGTAAAATTTTAGAATTTTTTTTTAATCAATATTTGTATCCATTTGTAAAAGTCGTAACACATATTTGAAATTTCTTAATTAAGACAAGGACAATAAACAAATTAATCGGCATATGGCAATCAAATTACAGGTCGGTATAGATTATAGAGGATAGTATTGACCATTTAGCAACAAATAGCATTTTAACAATATCTTGAATCGGGTTTTCTAATGATGAATTACAGATACTTATTTGACAGAGTGTGTCGACATTTTCGCACAAAACTATGCGAAAAATAATTATGAAATATGTATGAAGCGACATTTTAACTAATAGAAATAAAGATAATAAACATATACACGTACAGAAAGATTATCACAATTTGTTTCGACCAAAACTTCTATAATTATCAGAAATTGCATGAATTGCTTACTATCTTAATTCCAATTAAATCACTCACTTCACATTCTTTCTCAGTGTTATCATATTACGTTTTATATGAAATTTTTATCTATACAAACTAATCAATGAAACGATCTTGTAAAAAGAGTTGCTTTTATTACAAATCATAATTTTAACATTTACAACAATGTTATTGGATAGGTGATACTTTTATCTTATATAAAAATAAGTTAAAAATTGTCCAATATATGCAAGTAAAGTATCTTAGAAAAATAATAGAATAATTATTATTAATCATAATTTTAAACATCTTTAACATTTTTAACAATGTTATAGGACAGGTGATACTTTTATTTTACATAAAAATAAGTTAAAAATTGTCCGACATATGCAAATAAAATTACATTTCTTTTAAGTATTCTCTTACAAATGTATTAGAAAAACATAATCGTGTCTAAACTGTATAAGAATTATTATATCATTTCATAAAAATTTTTAAATTTGATATTAATTTTACCGATCAGCATAATTCACTGGGCGACATTCCAACATCATAGTATGTGGGAGCAAATTTCAGGTTGGTATCTTAGAAAATTAATTGAATAATTAACTATTATTAATCATAATTTTAAACATCTTTATATTGCCAACAATGTTATAGGTTAAAGAAGGCGAA
>JARJDW010000364.1:0-33794 GCA_030264715.1 Adinopsis sp. GC000173
TTATCAGCGTGCGTTTCGATTTTTTTCCCGCACTAGTGCGGGAATTTCTAGTTCCGAGATGTCATTTGCCATCACTGGACCAATGAAATAACGCGATTTCATAGTCTACGTACAAAAAAGCAAATTTCGTGCTTCATTTTATACAATATTCAACAAACACTGAAATTTTTGAATATTTTAGAATTTTATTGTTAAATATCTTTTTAATTTAACTCTCAATATCAAGCTGTCTATAATACCAACTAATACTTTTTTAAAATTCGATGAATTTTTATGAATTTAAAATGTATACAGTATGTAGCGAAATATTGTTAACGATGAGAGTGATGATGACATTACATATTAACAATTTTAAATATAAAAAACAATCTTACTTTTTGTTCCTCCTAATACCGATAAACTATTTATTTTACATATTGTAGAAAATGTTAAATGCGCTATGGATATATAAAATGTTTAAACAACAAACAATTGCACAAAATTGTCTGCAATAGTAAAAATTAAACATTTATGCGTGCATTTAATTCAGTTTAATCGCAAATAAACATAGAATAAAACGCCGAATAAACAACAAGCAAAACTTATGAAAATTGGCAGCGCACGAAGCATATTATTAATATCTGAATCACGTCATATATTCTCCTCTGCTGCAAAAAGCATCCCCCTATTAATTTTTTATCTTTACCATAATTTTCCAGCATTAGTTAGTAAATTATTTTATTATATTGCATGTATAACTTTTTATTACATAATTATTTTTTATAGAGAAACATATAATATACAAGTAATTAACTTGTTTGACAATAAAATGTTTTATTATACAAACAAAAACGCTTTACGCCAACTTTAATAAGTGTACATGTGTATAGAAAAAGAAATTTAAGCAAAAACACAGCAAAATGCAGCGTTTAGATTTTTAATTAAACGCAAGTCGTTATTAATACAAAAACGTAATAAATAATGTTGTCAAGAAAGCTGCTATTTTCTACTAGAGCAAAAATTAAAACGACGAAGAAAAAATGAGTTTCTTTTGTAAAGTTGTGTGTTGTGATTGAGAAAATGTGTTTGGTTTCTCGTCTCGCAGCGCCGCTACACAACATATAATATATATCTATATATAGATATATAATTTTTTGTGCTCTATGTTGTTTTGCTATTGTTGATATAAACGAGTCAGGCATCAAGCTTATAGTTAGTTGTTTTTTTTTTGTTTCCTTTCCTCGCTCTATACTCTATATATATAAATGTGGGCGCGCGGAGAAAAACAGCTATCAGGGAAAAAGTGAGGCAACTTTTCTCAACCACTAACAAGATCATGTCAACGAAATTGATTGACAAGTAAATAAGAGAATTTTTTTTCCAGAGTAAGGGATTAATACATTAATAAATGCGGCCCATGCAACATTTATCTGTGATGGTGGGTGGTGGTGGTTGGTTGAATATAAACAAACTGACAGCTTTTTAGCAAAAAAATACACTGTGTGTGACGAAACGAATTGGGCAATTTATTTGATGCGTTTTCGTAGCAGCGGAATGAATGGCGAAATGTGTACGGCTTGATCAAGATTAAAATTTTGTCGTTCTAACTACAAATTAGTTGTGAATTGCAACGGAATCTTTTCATATAATAATTATTTCCTTTATATTATAGAAATATACAACTTTGCTGCACTATCTTTATGAATTTGTGAATAAAGTAATAATATTTGAATAAATAATAATATTGATTTGATTAAAAACTTGCACAAAATAAAAATTGTTTTCAAAAGTTTTATGAGTTTTTAATTAAATTAATTTTAAACATTTATATGTAGCAGACATAAAGTAATAAAATTAGTACCTAGACATTTCATCTGTAACAAAATATGGTACAAATAGAGACTAGAAAAATTGAGTTGTGATTAAGAAATAAAACACTGTTTTAAAATTAATACCTTGATTTCTAGTTACTTATTTTATTACTATTTGTAACATGTGTTATAATTTACAACGATTTAAAATGTGAAGTATTCGAATAAACGCAATTTTAATAATTTGTGACAAAAATGACGCCATATAATGGAAGTTATGTAATATTTTGAAATACATAAAGTATTCTATAATGTTTAATAACACAAATTTCTTAAACAAGATAATATTTAAGTAAAAAATGCAATCACACGATTTAGGCATTTAATATACGTAAAAATCAATGTATTGACTATCACTAATTCGTCGCTTTCTGATCCAGCCTCTCTGACAAGTTTGGAATTTTAATATAGAAGAAAGAATTGAAAGTAAAAATGGTAAAAACGACAACAAATTTCAATGATTTCACACGTGCTGTTGGTGCTAGCAAAGCTGCCGCATCACCAGCTCCGCGCGCATTTGACAATTCGACATACTGCGTAGTTAGATAGGTTTTCGTGCAAGGAATAACGAATTGGCGACGGTGATGGTCTAGTAGTATACACTACCACATTTCGAAAAGATTTATGTAGGTAATAATATATGCAGAATTTAAGTGTTTCGAAATAGTGCTTTTTCCTCAATCCATGGAATGCACACTCTAGGCAAAGTAATAGCAACAGTAGGGAACGGATTATGGGTATATGAAAGTATTAGTATCGCTATTGTAGGTAGTACAAATGCAGCAGTTAAATTTCCAACTTTCAAAAATAATGTAGTCTTCAAATACCTATAACATGGTTACATAACTTCATAAATATTTAATTTTAGATCAGGAATTTTCTTTATGTACGATTTTCTTCATTGATTTTTCTTTGATCTTTCGACATTTTTCATAGACTGCCATTGATATCGATCGAAAATGCGCTGTCTCAAACGAGTTTTTAATGTTTTCATGGAAAATTCCAAAAATCAAAGACAAATCGAAATGAAATCGTCACAAATTTCCATCATAACCAAAGCAAAATTTCAACCAAAATTAAATGTTTAAGAGTTTCGTTGAGATACTACAAAAACTGATTATATTTCCTATATGTACAACACACTGTATATGAAACATGTTACATTAGCGATTGTTGTGCCCGCAAACATCTAGCAAATTATTAGATGTATACATAAATTGAAATAATATTGTCTAGATTGAATTAATTCCCACAACAGATGAACAAATATGAAATATGAGAGTTTTCAATCTATTCGAGAATTGAATAACATTGCAGATGCGCAATACTTTTGCAAAACAAATTTAAATCTTCACCAAGTAGCAATTACTTGTACAAATATAAGACATTATATACACAAGGTTTAGGATTGTTAACAACATTATTATTTTGTAAATTTTCTTATATACATACATATATATATATGTGATCAATGCGATTTGGAAAACCTTTTCACACATATACACACACGCCGACATACGCACACAAAAAATATCTTTTATATGGAAAAAAACCTTCTTTTTCTTCTTATTACACATGCTTGAAGTATCATATAGATATCATTCAGGCTTTTTTTCTATCCGCAAAAAAAACGAGCGCCGAAAAAATGCTTATAATAGAAGGTAGATGCGGGAAAAAGACTAGTCTAGTTATTCACCTGCTTGATTGATTCAACTAACAACCATCCAAGTTTGTAAAAAGGATAATGTATACAAGACATTAAAAAGTCCTCCTCTCTTAAATTTAATGACAAAATAAATAAAAAAAGGAACGGCAAAGAAGAAGCGCACGAAAGAGAAAAGTGCACGAATTGGAGAAGGCGATCTTCTTCAAGAAGGCCAAAAAAATTGTTAAAGTTTAATGCACTCGACATAATTACTATGTAACGTTACTCAAATAAATTATTCAATAAATTTGAACCCAACGGCCGTACTGTACCGTTTTTTTCCTCTAAACAATCATTACAATAAATACGTATTTATTTGCATATACAAACTGCAAACAATTGTTTCATTAAATTATAGTATAATTAATTAAATATAACAATTTGTAATAATATCATATTCTAAATCAATATTAGTTATGTTGAACGTGTTTTTGTGTGGAGTTTAGCGTTTGCTTAAATTTGGAACAAAGCAAAATTACATTTTGACAAAGCATTTGCACAATACAATTAAATAAATGTTATTAAATGTATTTAAATTTATGTGAGTTCAAATTAAGTGCTAATTAGCATGTTGTAGTAGTGAAATATCAGAGAATTTAAAGGTATATGACATTGTGTGTGTTTCTATTGTCGATTTACTAGATGTACGGAACTAGATGTGTTGTTGTTGCTTTTGTTACGGGCGAAATTGATTGATTGATTTTGGAATATGCATCACCTTTTAACATTTACACAAAATATTCAGTTTCGAGATTGATTACAATTTAGATATACAGCAGGTTTGATTATTCGTTTGCTAGATAGATCAATGAATGTTTAATTTCCAATCACATCAGATTTATGCAAGTTTTACATTATTTACATTGATGTTGTTCAAGTTTTATTATCATTTCACATCCTACATGTTTGAAATTATTTACAAAAGTATGATTTTTAAATGTTTTTTTGTTAGATTTTTAAGTAACGTCTGTTTTGTGATAAAAATACAGATACATCTGATGATTAAAGCAATTTTGCTCTTATCAATAAAAATTGCTATATTTTGTACATGTTATTACAACTTATAGACTAAAAATTTATCATAACTATAAAAATTTATGCAAAAACATTATATTTCGTTATAATTTACAAACTAATGTAAACACTTTTATTGATGTACTGTATTGCCTAGTAATAACAAGTAATGAAGTAACTTTTATATGACATTTTTTATCATATTTGTAGGTAATTTAATAGTTATTTAGCAAGAAATATGAAATGAGCAGTGCCAGCAGTTATTCTTTATGTTGTTAATGTTGAAAGTTTATAAAAGCAAACAATTTGTTTGGATGTTACAACTGTTTAACATTAATATTAGACAATATTAAATTATTTTAATAATAAAATGTTAAAAAGAAATTAAAAAATCGCAATTTTATTGATAGACAGATGAATAGATGTAAAAAAAAGGTCAATGATGTAACGTTTCAAGTAAATTTTAACATTTTTAACTAAACTTTGTGATCCCAAAAAAATTTGATTAGATCTCACAACTGTCTAACATTAATATTAGACAATATTAGATTATTTTAATGATAACGTGTTAAAAATGAATTAGAAGATCGCAATTTTATTGATAGACAGATGAATAGATGCAAAAAAAGTTCAATGATGTAATTTTTCAAGTAAATTTTAACATTTTTAACTAAACTTTGTGATCCCAAAAAATTTGTTTGGATCTCACAACTGTCTAACATTAATATTAGACAATATTAGATTATTTTAATGATAACATGTTAAAAATTAATTAAAAAATCATAATTTTATTGATAGACAGATGATTAGATGCAAAAAAAGTTCAATGATGTAACTTTTCAAGTATATTTTAACATTTTCAACTAAACTTTGTGATCCCATAAAAAAGCATATTTGTAAGGATATGAAATTAAAATGAAAGTTGAAAACATTGAGTAAATGCTAGGATCTCTGGCGAATATTGAAACTATTTTTAGAGCAAACTAAGAAGAAAACTTGCGCGCCATGATTCGCATCAAGCTTCATAAAAATTGAAGTTGACAATTTTACGATATGTTTACTTCCAAGTTTTTAGAAATCATTAAAAATTCATATCTGTTTATTTGAAAAGCAAGCTGATCGCAAACAAGCGTCAAATGAATTTTTAAGAAATGCGCGATTTCACATATTATTACAAAAAAAGTATAAAATTCATTTAGCTGCAAGCGCAATTAATCTAAATTTAGAAATTTCAGTCCAAGAGAACGATACGTGTTTAAAAAATATGCTATACGCATTTTAATATTTCTGAATCTCTGATTTATTAACAAGTCGTTTACTGAATAATAACAAGATCAACACCCATTCTCTTATGAATGTTAAGAGAGAATGAAATTGATACTACTTTACTCCAGCTTAGCACTTTTGATTAGAGAGAGGCTAAACATTTACCACAACAACAACAATTTGAAGTGGAATATTTTGAATTATTGAGTGCTTTCGCTTATTTTTAATAAAATTTTGAAGTTGATATGGCATTGAACAGGTTGTAATTGATATAAATTTGATACTAAAATTTTATGAATTAAACACTCGATCTCGTGTTTAAAATTTCATTAAATTTGTTTTTTTAGTTATTAAAGACTGCATCCCTTTAAAATAAAAACTGATATGTATTTATAAATTCGAATCAGTTTATTCCCGCTTAACACATTTACGTTTGATTTAAATAAATGTTTTTTTCATATTTGGTGCATTTTTTTTCCTTCTTGAATTGCTTGTGATTTAAATAAACAACATGATTTTAATGAAATTCTATTTGAAATTTTATAAACAGATAAATATAACATTAAGTTCATTATCATCGAAATAGGTTTTTGTCTAGAATAGTTAGTTACAGACGTCCAACCCTTTTACAAATTATTTTAAGATAATAAAAATTAATATTTATAAATTCGCATTAGGCAGCGCATTTTCGAGTACACACTTTTTGCAGTAGTCGCTCAATTTGCATTATTTCGTATTTGTATGCATAAAATTGTAGTAAATAAACGGCGCGCCGTTTTTTTTTGTTATTAAATTAAAATAAAACAATCGTAAATCTAAATATAAAATAATTTGCGCAAAGATAATTTATGCATTATTTATTGTTTATACATAAAAAAACAATTGGGCCGTGTGCGCACAAAAAAATTATTTATGATTCAAAATACAGCGGATATTGGCTTCATGTATGAATTTTTTTTCATGTGTGTATGTTTGGTTTTGGATTGTTTATGATCGTTATCACAGCGCAACGTTTTTTTTTTCGCCGCGATTCAATAATAAAACAATAAAATTGCACTTTTTATGATTTAAATATTTTATATTGTATAGATAATAGACGTGCACACGGCCGCCGCGGTTGATTTATGCGCTTTAATAATTTCGTTATTTATTATAAATTTATGTTTAATGTGAGTTTGAGGAAAGCGAACGCGCGGCGATGATAAAATGTTTGTAAAATTTAATGGGGTGTATGCAGGTATGGATGCAATTTGAGTAAACTTTAAAGTCACTTGTGTGAAGCATATGCTAAACTTTACATAACAAATTGGCAAAGTTTAAATTTTATTATTAAAATGAATTAAAAACTAATTTTGGGTTACAATCTTGGTTGGGTTGCTTGAAAAAAAAAAATCAATAGAACATGAATATTAAAAGCACTTTTCTTTCATCTTTTTTTAAATTAAATTAAATAAAATATTTACGAATTTTTTAAATTTTCTTAAATAATTAAAAAAGTATATTATTGACATTTAAAAATAATATATAATTAGCAGAATTATTGCAACAATGATCTCCTTTTCAAACATTTTTCAAGAGTAAGAAATATGTACCTAATGCAAACTTCAAATTTTACATGTTTAAGTAATTTCATTCAGTATGCAAACATATATAAGACTGGCATTTCCCTGTTTTTACACCGAGAACTAATTACGCTAAATAGATTTTTAAAAAAAGTTGCTTTAGCATTTCTATACATGAGTTTCATTTTTTACAATAATAAATATATTTTGAAGCTGCTTAATTTTAATGATAGTCACACAGCTAAGAATTGATGTCTATAAACAAACTTAAAAATTTCCATGTTCAAATAATTTAATTTTGGATTTAAACATAGGGTTAATAAGGATCTAACTAATTATGATAAAAAGATATAAAAAAATTGTTTTAACATTTTTATAAACACATTTTATTGTAGCTTTCAAAGTATTTTTCCATTTTAATAATAATCAGTTATCTAAGTAAATATATCAGTGCAGTAGAATTTCTGCATTAAACCCTTCAATTATGTTTTCGAAATATTTCCGCATTATTAGAATATAGAACAAATTAATTAGTACATATTAAAAGTTGGTTAATAATTATAATAATAATAATGTTGTTTTATATACAATATATATATCAAATACCATCTATAATTTAATTAATTAGTACGAGTTTTGTTTCGTTGCTTCAATAGTGATTTGCTTAATTTGAATACATCACAAATAATTTATTTGCAGGGAAAATATTTTAGCGCGCACTATATTTGCCGGCATTTAGTTTATTATTTTTATGCTCCTAATCGGATTTAGCGCTAAGACGAGACAGCAAATATTTTTAATGGAATGAGTTTGTTTTCTAACTATAAAATTTAATAATCAAATTTGATATACTAAAGCTGTTTAATAAATTAATTTAACTGCTAATATTCTTTATGTTATGAATTTGATTGTTCGAAGAAAAGTACTATAATAATGAAATTGTGACAAATAATTTAGAATGTTCAATTACATTATGTAAAACCCAAGCTGACAACAAATCATTTTATTATTAATGCATTTTAAATTACCACGTTCAAAAATAGTTTTTTTATATCGGATATCCAATCGATATTTTTTCTGTAGTTACATAATGCATATTTTATGGTAACTTAAATTTTAAACATAATTACGTCGCCTAACAAAAACCATTTGCATCACATTGTGTTATACTTAAATACAGTTGGAATTTATATAAATTTTCAACCAAATATCATATACAAATAGAAAAACTTGTACGTTTTTATGCATTAATTAAAATCTAGTAAAGTTTTGTAAATGTTAAAACAATTAATGGACGAGCGGTAATTTAAACAATTCGCATTTTAATTAAATTTATTTTATATATTGTAAAAATTGATTAAAATTCAAAAACACAATTTTGAATAATTTATTTAATTGTGAAAATCGTATACGCATTGGAAATGATTAAAATAGAAAAACAATTATTTTACAACTAACTCTAAACAACATGCACATTTTAATAATGCAGCAATGAAAATAATTTTAATAGTTAAAATTTCTGCAAACTATAGAAAGTGGCATAATTATTTATGTGTAATTGTATACATTCTATACAACATATTAAATATTATAATAAATTTGAAATCAGCATTCGAAATTATGTAACATTTTATTAAACCAAAAAGATAATACTTCTATTGTTAAATGAAAATATTTCTGTGAATTGAGTGTAAATGAATGTTATTTGTACTTTAAATTATTAAAATATAAATTAAACAGTATATATTAATATATTTATTACGTATTGAAAAATCTATTCGGGTGAAAGTAGTATAAGTATTGTGAAATCAATAAGCCAACATTCTTATATATACATATATATTTTAAGTGTAGTTAAAAACAGAAGCACGATTTTTAGTTTTATAATGCGGATAAAAGAATAAATTATTATTTATAATGTTCTTGGCAAACATTTGGTTTTAATAAAAACACAGCTTCGCTTTTTTGTCTGCACAAAAGAAAGGAACTTTTAAATTTATTGCGTCCTTATAATGTGATATTTAATTAATAAAAAAGGAACTGTAAAAAAGCGCATAGAGAAAATGATAAAGTTGTATATTCCAACTTGGGATTGAATTAATAATTTCTGAATTATGTAGAAACAATGCATTATTCAGTAAACAGAATATTTAACAAACAAATAACACAATATGTGGCTTCATTATCATTAGTCAAAAACTATAAAACGAATATCGTTATTTATAAGCACAATATCAACATAAATTATTAATAATTAATAAAATTGAAAATTAATAGCGCCATTGTATATGTTTAACAAATAAACAAAATTGCTTTTATGTATTTTACGCTTTATTAATTAACGTTAATCTAAAATCAGACCATAAAACATTCACAACTATGTATAAATCAAAAACGAAAACACGTAAAGATATTAATTCAATTCACATAAATAAAATTTAAAAAAATTCTTAACCGTATGATTAATAACTACTACTAATAGTAGTTTTACGTACTGCAATAAATTTTAATTATTATTAAAAAATAGTTCACACACACACACATTTTCATGTGTGAATAATTATTGTTTCGTCGTTGCACATTTTGAATAAGCGCTTAATAACGAACTCTCTTAATGCAAAAAAAGCAAATTAAATATTCAAAAGGTAAAGTTAGCGTAGGTTAATCACACTTGTTAAAACAAAAGCACGTCAGACATTGTGTTTTTGCATTGTAAATAAATTAACAGCGCAAATTGATTCCATTTAGTTAATTCAGAGAAAAAATATACAGTAATACAAATTTCTAGAAAATGTCGTATGCTATACGTGTACAATAAATTCAAACTCAATTTGAACGCTGTTATTATTATAAAAATTTGTAAATAATAAAAATTCATGCACAAAATTGTGATATAATGTAATGTTAAGAGTTAAAGACAGCTATTTTTTAACATTATTTGAATCTTGTGGCAAATATCAATTGGTGTCTATAAGTTGCTATGTGATTATGGATTCTAATGGTGCGATGAATTATAATCACATAAAAAACTATAAGTGGGAATTGTCAACGGAAATTTATTTTATGATATTTTCCGTATAATGTGGAATATCAATTTGTTTTTTATGGTTCAACTTATTGTACACATTTTAATTAAAACGCAAAACCATGCATGTGTGAATATTTTAATTGATAAAAAAAATATATAATACTAAATCTGTTTTAATTCAATACAATTCTTTCTCGATGATGATGTATGGTCTGGATTTTTATTCACAACACCCACGCGAAGTGTTCATACACAAAAAAATCAATCATAGTAAACAACATTTTTATATTTATATTTTTGTTGATGAAAATAAACAAAAAAATGTATATAAATATTTATGTAGTTTTTAATAGAAGCTGATAAATCATTAGAGATCGTATCAGTGCATTTTCATAAAAAAACAACTTTGATTATGAATAAAATGGTGAATGCGCCGGATATTGACAACCATACAACTTTTTAATCCAATTTTTGATGGAATAATAAATTGTTAAAGTTTAATTCAATCATTTAAACGTTGGAAAAAAACAAACAGCAACATATTATGCAGTTTTATTCATCATTGCACAACATTTTTCGACGAAATTTAATTATTTTTATAATGGGCTTACAAATCTATGACAAACAAAAATATTCAGCCCTTATTGATTTTGTTTGATTTTTGACACTTAGTACTTGACCTAGAAATGTTTCACCCCTTTTATTTTTATCTCACATCATCGTATTTATTTTAACTCAATTATGATAAAAATGATATTTTTTTCGGTAGTGAAACATATGGCGACCACGAAAACTAAAAATATACTAGGAATGGAAAAACATTTTGCTAAATTAAATCTGGAGAGAGTGTGTGGTGTAGTAAAATTATGACTAAATTAAATGAAAGCTAAACTAAATCGCATGAAAATAAATGGCAATTTTAACTAGCGTTTCAGCTGCTGATCAATTAATAATGCACATTTACATTTTAAAAGCTCACCGGTTAATAATTGAATTAGAATCATTAATTTTCTATTTGATAAGAGAGCGAAAAAAGCATGGATGGGCAAGGAAGCAGCACAAAATCGGTGAATTTTAATTATTACCTACTACTACTGCTACAATGTAGCACCGCCGTTCGAGTTGAATGGCTAATGCGTTATTTGATTATAATTAATCAAATGCTTTTTACTAGAAAATAGAAAATCGTTAAAATGTTTGAATATTAAATGGAGGAAAAACTAAACGAGGTAATATGGGTATGAATTGCGAATGTGAGCGTAGTAATTGAATCTAATTCAGCAAAAATTTCGCTCAATAAATAACAAAATTGCACTAATACTTGTTAATGGCATAAAATTTCAGCTTATTAATAATGCACGCCCAAGAAACCGATAATAATTTATATATAATAAACTTGGCAAAAACTCACTTGTTGATTGATTGCTTAATTATAAATAAAAATTGCACGAATAAACTTACCCCCGAAATCGAAACGTTGGCAATTCTCTCTTTTGCCCGGTTCAATATTCAAACAATATCAATTTTTTTTAATTGGAAATATACACTTCACGCTTACAACATTAATATTTTAAAAGAGCGCGCCTTTTTTACTGCCTTTTTTCCATATGGATGAAGCAATTTGTTGTTTTACGTAATAGAACACTAATTGGTTGCACTGTGTTTGATAAGTGTACGTAAAAGCTGGGTAGAATGTAATGTTATTTTATATATACCGGAATAGAGCGCTCCGGAGTGATACAAACCGCCCGGAGTCCAACGCATTACTGAGGGAAGCTGTGATGTTGTGTGCGGTACGGGAAATCGATTCCAACATTCTCGCAATAAAAACTAAGGTTACCAACTTCCCTACTACCTGTCTTATCGATAGATTATTATAATTATGGAAAAAGTATGCTAATTATTTTAATTCTATTATATTATTATTAATGTATCGTGTCAAATAAAAAAAATGCACAATTGAAAAAAAAATTGCCACGCATTCATTCATTTTTATATTACTTAACTAGGTATTATTAAATATTTATACACTATTCTTAAAATATATAGAGATTTATTTATGCTTTAATAGAAATTATTGATTTTTTAAATACGCGTTTAAAAATCTGTGGTTTTATATAAATATAAAATATCACAAAAAGGTGTATGAATATTGTATGGCAGGTTAATGTGGTCGTCAAATAATTCATTAAACTGAAAAATTCCACGGATGCTAAATAAATACATACTTAGCTATACAGGGTGATTCAAAAATCATAAGATTATTTAAAATTCTAATTATTTTTTTATTCTTTGATGAATTAACATTTATTCATTTATAAACAGAAAACACACTCCTTGGAAATTGATTTAATTTCATTTTAAAAATAACATCATTTTGCTTTACACATTGACGTGCTCTTTTTGGAGAGTTAACTATCACCTAGCCTAATGTTTCAAGGATTGTGTTCTACTATTGAAAAATAAATGCTAATTATAAAAAAATAAAAAAATATGCGAATTTTAAATGGTCTTGTTACTTTTAGCCCACCGTCTATACCAAATTAATGTTATTTTGCGGCCAATATATGCATTATTTATTATGAAAATTATTTCTTTTAACAAATCACTAACCAGTTTACAGCTCACATTACACTACATCTTATCACTGCAAAGCACCGCACTTCACTAATGATGTAGCATGACTTATCAATAATAAACAGGTTTGAGATGTGCAGATGCGTGAAAAGTCTAACAAGATTCCGCAATGCTATTTTAATGCGAAATGATGCAATGCAAAGGTGTTTGATGACTTATTTTCTTTGCTTTTATATAAAATTCAAAGAATAAACATTAAAATAATAAAAATGGTATAAATATAATAAATCTCAATTTTTACGAGTTTACTGTATAAATATACTATGTAACTATGTATGTAATTTTGTTGTGTCATAAAACAGTAAGTATATAAGGTAATCCTTTACTCTTACTCTACGACAATTCGTTTAACGACTAGATCTACTTCCTACAACCACCAAATTTTTGACTTATGTCTAATTTCTTATGCACTGTTTCATTGCAAATAAATCTAAATCTAAATTCAAATTTAGATGGCATTTAATAATTTTACATTTTTGATTATTTCTAAAATATTATATTCCTCTCGCCTGATACAATTATCATACATAAAATCGATAAGTAAATTTGACACATTAACAGTTAAAACATAAAATTTTGTAGCTATGCAGCTAATGATTTGTGGATGGAGTAGACCGCATTTAAATTTCATTTTCATTCATAATTGGACAAAATATAGTTCCATATTTTGAACATAAATGCACTTTTAGCACTAGGTTAAATAATAAATAAACTGGATATTATTAATCATACTACTTATTAAATAAAGATTATTAAAAAGCCCATTTAGAAATTCTTGGCACATAATAAAGAAAACATCGCCAACGTAACTAATAAATTTCGTAAATGAATAAATCACACCGTGCATTCGCTAATAAATTTTCTACACCTATAAATTTTAATATCAATGAACCTTATTCAATAACCGGTAAATATCTATCACGTTTTGTTATCAATTATAAAAAGTAAAACATTGAAAGTGCTATCAGTGCATTAAATTAAATCTTTAATGCATAAGATGTTTACCAAAAGTACTTATCGCTTGATAGCGAGATTGTGCTGTTTTTTGATAAATGTTTAATGAGATTGCCACCAACAACAAAATGTTGCGGTTTTTAATGCTATTAATTCCACACAGGGCGCAATTTGAAATTTCGTTGTAGTAAATCGATTTCATTTATTAATTGCCATTTTCTCTGGACAAACAACGTCAATGAGTTTTATTCATTTCATTGTATATATATATATATATAAAAATAATTGTTCTTAAAGCTGATAAATAACCGCCCATCAATCTTAATCCAGTGACAATTGCTGTTCTGCATGGTGATTTTCCAACTGTTTTAAAAATAATTTTTCACACTTAACCAACAATGTTGGCGGGCAACAAGACTGAAAAATGTGTACTGGGTTTTGTTCCAAATTAACAAATATGAAATAAAAATATAAAAATAGACATTTAATCAAAACAATTATTACATTTATCTAGAATGTAATGTGATTGTTTCCGGTATCTATTTTTATCCATTTTTAAGTGGAATCTTCGCAATCAAATAAATCAAAATAATTAAAACTGTTTTGGAATTGATTTGTCGTTAAATATAAAAGTTTAGTACATTAATTTTTATATTGTATGAACAGCAAAATTATCAATTGTAATAATTTCCTGGCAAAAAGGATTTGTATTGATGATTGAGGATTACTTAAATAATATTCACTTTATTTTGCTATCTTCAATTTAAATAGATAATTTTAATTACTGCGCAAGCCTAAAATCTTAAATAGAGTTTATATCTAAGTATCTGTTCAATGTTTTTAATTTTTTAAGAATTATCTACAAAAATGATTGGAGCGAAAAGTTATTTTTTTCTAATTTAGTTTCCCTGATTATTAAATTATTGCATCCACTTAATTATATTTAACAGATTTTGAATTAAAAACCAACATTCAACAGCAATACCTAGAAATAATCAATAACAATAATTGTATTGAACAGATTTTAATACACAGCTTCTCTAATTGAGTTTGGCTATAAAAATGCACCATTTTTCATTGACAATACACGCGCTCCTTAATTAAATTTTTGCGTTGTTTGAAAGCGCATTGTTTGCATTGTGTGTTTTCAGCGATTTTTTGTCTCTTCCCTCTCTCTATATGTGTGTGTTGCTATATCTATTAGCAGTCGTAGATTCAAAGACACAAATCTCTATTTACTGCATTCTACTACGGCGTGTGCAAAGAAAACGCATACATTTCGTACGTTAAACTATCGCGCGCTATCAACTTGCACCATCGTCGAAAAAAGCAGCCGAGACTATAATTTTGTCATTGTTCGATGTAACTTAGTGCAACAAAACGCCCAAAAGCGGTTGATTTTATTTAAATTGGCAATGCAAGAAAGCGGTTAGTAATTGCTGGAGGTGATTTTCTTGGATTTCGAAAATGCTAGTAAGCATTAAAACTCAAGACATTGTACAATATATATAATCCAAATGTAGAAAAAAAAAGTTTTGGTATGTTTCTATTAATATATTAACTTGAAACCAAGTTTTTACTTATGGTGTTATAAAGTTTTCTGGAAATGTTTATAATATATGCGACAACGTGTAATGTTACAGGAACAAAACTACAATACATTCTAAATTTAAAATAACTATATTTCAATGGCATAATTTTTTATTTAGTTTTATTAAATAGTTCTTAAGAAAAGTGACTATTTATTAAAGTTAGGATCATCAAAAAGTATCCAAAAATAAAAGTAAAAGTCTATTTTTTATACAAAAAGGCTAAAGAGCAAAGAATCAAATTTTTAATTATTTTCCTTTATAGCCAAAATGAAAAATTGCTTTCTATGAAAAAAAAAATGTTCGAAATATAAAATAAAGAATTTTATAATCGTACGTATTCTCGCACACCCAAAAAGATATTTGTCTTCATAAAAGAATGTAACCTAAAAATGTGTCTATCACAGTAAATAAAATTATGGCTCCTACTTTTTCTCGTATGAATAAATTTATAGAATTCTTTAAAAAAATTCTCAGCTACGTCGAATGAGTGACATAAATAACGCTTCACAAAAAAGAATTATCGTTTAATAATTCTATCAGTTAGAAAAATAGCAATTTTGCTGTTATTATTGTATAAAAAACGAAAAAATATTCTATTATAGATACATTTTTCCAAGTACTTGGCATTTTAGTAAACCAAAACTATAATATAATTGAAATAAATATTATTGCTGGAATTAGAAATCAAATTTGAGCTGTCAAGACAGGAATTGAATATAAGGTTCACCAATATATTTAATATTAATGATATAATGGCGTCATTTTCTAAGCAACACACTCATTCCTTCCTGCCTTTTTCATATAGTAAGTGTGATTTTGCCGAGAGGTGCTCTCTCAGTTAAAGATGGCGAGGTTATGTCGTGGGTGACATTCTGCTATCGACAGCTTAATCACGATATGAATTGCCCGACGACGTCTCTTAACCTCACCGAACGTCCATCACAATGGATTATCACCTCTATTACAAATTTATTATTACGTTTTTTTTTTATTTTTCGGCGAAAAACCGTGCTGCTGGTTTTATGCAGCCATGAATTTATCATTGCTTGTCTTCGGAACTCGACAATCGATTTTATATTATAACAGCGGCTATTAATTTTGATGAAGATGGAAAAAATCCACATAAATCACCTCTATACACATCTTAATCAATAGCGATGAGAATTCTAATCACAACAGAAATTTTGCCACTTGAACGAAAACTATTTTAATTGCAGTCGGGAGAATATATACGCTCTGCTACACTTTTAAAACCATTTCAGAATAGTTTTTTAGTAGAAAAAAAAATTTAATTACACCAAGCAATAGAAATATTCATTTCAATGATAATTGTATAAAAATTTCATTGTAAATATTTAAATATTAAACTCTTACATTAAATTAATTTTGTTTTGCCAAAGATACTGTGCGAATTATCTTTAGTTTTGTTGGTTAAATGTACTCTTATCATAGCATCAAAGCTTTGACATGCTGTGGGACAATGTGTGAGATATGGTAAAAGTGCACTAATAGTAATTGAAGCAAAACAAGGAAATTGTGCAAATTATAGACACCGAAAATGACCTCTTAGCGTTCAAAACTAGTCTAGTCAGTCATAATAACAAATGCTATGTTAAAAATGCGCAAAACTACAAAATAAGAAACATTCGTTAAAGAATTGTTGTCAACCAATTTAAGAACTTGTACATTAGCAACAAACTAACTTAATAATTGTCCTTGGGGGAGCAAAACTAATATTCTATACATAACAATAAATTAAACGGCACTGCGTCACTTTCCAACTTATCTATTATTAACAAAACTAGAAATCGCGGTTACGTGAACATTATTTTGTTTATCTATGCGAAAAATCCCGACAGTCAAGAACAAACCAGGCAAATTAACTATATATGTACGAACTTAATAATCCACGTTAAATGGTGATTAAATGTTGGTTTGACGCCACCAAAAACTTATACATATTATAAATAAAGTAACATTAACGCTTATATAATATTGTGCATCACAGAAAAAATAAAAGTAGAAAAACTAGCTAAAATTTTAGGATGAAAACGTTTCATAAATAAATAAAATAAGATAAAGAATATTTTTGTAAGTTAGAAATATGAATATGTTGTTGTTGTTGAGATTAAGATATTTATGATTTTGGTTAAAATATTTAAATTTTTTGAACATTTACCCATTTTTGAGTTAATTTTAGTATTGGGTACTGACACTGGATGTAACATTAACATTTTTATATTTAGTATTCATTCACATCTAGATAATATATTCTTAATGAATGTAAAAATGTTTTATCTACCCATCATAAATATAATATAGATAGGTACTTATTTCCTTATTATTAGGAGTATTATTTATTTGAGATGTTAATGGATCTTTATATTTATATAGAATAAACACTTTTTTTTTAAATATGAAGCAAGTTATTTATAATAGAAAAAAGCCAACTAAGACTATTTTTTTTAAACTAGAGATGTTTTTGGCAATATTAATAATAATAATAATCAATCATAATAAATTTAAATTTGTTCTTAAAAAGTTACCTCTAATGGCAATAAAATAAATAGTAGACAAATATTTTGATACAATATAATAAATTGAATTCTTTTTTAGATATGCCGTATATAAATAAATTCGTTGTGCTGGTGGTAGTAAATCGATTTCGTTGTGGTTGGACCCGCAAGTTGTAGTATCATTATTTAGCAATTTATTTATCCACGACATAACTAAAAGCGTTTTTCACCATCTTATCAAGAGCGCAGAAAGCATTTAAAAGTGAAGGAAGCAAAGTAGCCGCCGAATGAGAATGTGATGTAGTAGATGCGGAAATACAATAGTGGCCGGAAATGCCGCACTTTTAGGAGCGTTTGAGCAGCAGGAATGCGCCCTGCTTTAAGTCACTTCGCCATTTAAACGAAGAAAACATTTATACATCACAACCGACGAAAAAGCCGACGTGCTAAACCCTTTGTTATTTACTTACTAAGCGCTTTTTTCCACGAGCTAAAAAATATTCAAAGTGCCACTACGTGCATGTAATGGAAATGTCTGTTATTTTTCAATTTTGCCAAAGCGCTGTTTTTCCGATAGTTAAATCAACAAATAGCTAGCT
Organism: Adinopsis sp. GC000173; assembly: GCA_030264715.1. Taxonomy (NCBI): domain Eukaryota; kingdom Metazoa; phylum Arthropoda; class Insecta; order Coleoptera; family Staphylinidae; genus Adinopsis; species Adinopsis sp. GC000173. The sequence continues at coordinate 18,724 of JARJDW010000364.1, forward strand.
AGCTAGCTATGCTGCGAAAAGTGTAATATGTTATGCTGTTTATAATTAATTAAATTAAAATAACATACATAGTGTATAGTTTTGTAACTTAGTCCATACAACGTTTTTTGTTTGCGAAATGTTGGAATGGTTGCAAATTTCATAGATGCGCTCTAATAAAGATAATACTCTCCAGATTTGTTATGTTTTTAGTTTATGAATTTTAAATTTTGTAATCGCATATTATTCTGCTTCAACTACATAATTGTAGTAGTATATGTAGTATATGTACTATATGAGACTGACCCAAGTCCACATACATTTGAAGTGTAATATTGAAGTTGTTAAGTTTAATAAAAGCAAAAATAATAATAAAAAAAAATTAAAAATATATCTAAATATTAGCAATATGTTCCACTGTGACACTACATCATTGATATCAGTAAAATTAAGATTAAAATAATTAACAATTACTAACAGCGAACTAAGTACACAAAATCGAAAATGGATTTAGACCACTTTCAAAATAAACTACTCATATCATACAATAGATACAAGTTTAGGTGTATAGTATTTATAAGAATTTGAAATACTCTATCGCTTCTAGTTTTTACTAGCTTTCTACATGTTTCGCTTTCCGGGCTGGTTGAAGGCATCAATAAAAGTTGGATAAATAATTCCGCTGACATGTATCGGCAATATCAAGCCATTTTTCAAGCTCTACTTGGTTTTTGATGTGGTCCCACAGTACGCTTCCACGAAACACGTACAATTTTAAATTATCCATTTGATTTTCCCAACACAGCTCTAAACATTCCTGATAAATCTCTCTCTCTCTCGTAGATAACGCGCCCGGCAATCGATTGTTACCCGGATGATAAAAATGAGCAATTTTATTGTTTTTAAACAATTACTTATATTTCTGGGAATTTCGTATAGGGAGGTGAAAAAGTTTACTTTCCATTTTGAATGCTGCGTGCAATTCGTGTAATGAAACAATTCTCAGTATTCTCTACGTAAATTAAAATATCCTAACAAATATGTTTGGGTTTCCTTGTTACTGCACTGTTTTGTTCTAAACTAAAATTTACGCAAAGGTAAAACGTTCAAATGAAATTTGTTGCATTAATTTAAATTTAATTGTAACTATTTATTACCGCATAACATTCATTAATTTAATCATCCCTACTAATTTGTCTCGAATATTGCTTAAAATTCTAACTAACTTTTTGGTTTTCAAAAAATATCTTTTTGAAATACAAAGTTTTCAAGCTTGTCAAACAAATTAATAAATGGTGAACATTTAAACACTTACTAAATGTCTAGATGACATTCCTACTACATTGGACTAGAAATATTGAAATAAAAACACAACAATTACTTATTTAAATGTAAGTTAAATACAAAAAAATATTTAAAATGAAAATTACTTGACTTATATACCAAAGATGATCAAAGAAATAGTATATAAAGATAGAAATGATTAAAAATATAAATTGTTAGTGAATTTTAAACCTCAGAATCCAGAATTTTTGTTATCGAAAGCTCAAAATTTCTGCAAGTCAATGACTAAACAAAAATAGTTAAATATACAAGCTCATATCATTATAGATAAAGAAATTTTTAAGCAATTGTTTACTTCTCTGCAAATATTTTTATTCCACTAATTTTATCTCTTTTATCATGACTTTGAACTGTAGAGTGGGTACCTTTATATCTAGTGAAAATAATGAGGTATTAAAATAATTGATTTATGGTTGATAAGAAATTTAAAAAGCTTTTATCGGATGTAATAAAATCTCTTGTAGATTTTAGTTATTTTCCTAGTCCTAAATTGTTACGTTATTCGTACACATTTATTTTTATAGCAATGCCCTCCGATTGTTTTATTTGGAAATGATTTATTTTTATATTTTTAAAGCAGCTTGCCGTCATTTTTATAGTTTTTTAAATGTAAACACATATAAAGCGTGGCATAGTGTGCAATAAACATTAAGAATATGGTTTCGCCGTATTAAATATATAAATTTAATATATAATATAATAATATTATTACTATCTGAACATAACAACTAAAAGCACTTTTGCTGTTATTACCATCTAAGTGAAATAGATTAACAAAATGTGCTCATTTTACATTTTCTCATTTAATGAAAAATACATTTATGCACTAATTGTAGCGCATTATAACAACAATTAATACAGATTTCTTTCCTCCTACTGCTTGCTTCCTCCCTTCCTTTTTTCTTCCATTAAAATAAATTATTATTAACTGATTTTATTAATTAAGCAAATTTTGTTTTGGTGCAACAATTTAATGTGCACTCTGCTTTCGGCGCTGCATTAACATCAAAATGAAAAACACAATTTTCTTTAGCAGCGCAACATTCATTCAATAACAAATAAATGAAACGATTGTATTAAATATTCAAAGGGATTGCAGATTAATCTATGTATAAAGAATGATTATTTATTGCAATTTAATAAAATTTAAAGCGATTAATGAACAATGTACTAATACGATTATACAACGAAACAAAAACTGCAATTGAATTATGCTTTTTCAATGTTTAGGATTAAAATTGTATTGTTATGTGACTAATAATAAAAATTTACTTATGGCATTAACAATTGTACAATACTTATGTTATAAAATGCATATTGTATAAAATATTAAGCTGATTAGTAGCACAAGTACATGAAAAATCATTTTATGAAATAAACAATAGGAATATAACTCTGCATACACGGTTATAAAAGTTTATGCAAAAGTTTTCTATTAGTCGCTTGAACTGCAAGGAATTAACAAATTAGGCTAACATTTTTTAGTACTAACGATACAACTAAATTAATTGGTTCAGCATTATACGACATAATATATAAATACTGACTCAATTATTATGCAGAATTATTAAATTGTAATCTATTTTAATTGTATCAGTTTTTAAAGTCTATCTTTCATTTAATTCTCGTAATATTCGAATATTTTAAATCAAGCCAACATTTTACGACTACGAAGGGGTAACTAAGACTTTACTTCTACTGACTCAAACATTACTAAATTGTAATCTACTTAAAATTTATCAATATCGCAAATGTATCTTTCCGTTAATTGTTGAAATATTAAGAAAATTTCGGTAATAAATCTTTGAAATAAGCTCATTAAACTATGTACTATATAAAACTTGTGATAATTTTGCACTTTATTATCTCAATAAAATAATATGATTATATACATTTTATTGCCTCTCAGAATGTAATAGGAGAAACTCGATAAGAAGTTGCTGAAAACATTATGCTACAAAATTATAAAAATTTTCTACTTATTTTAAAGTGCAACTAGCGTTATAGAATTTTGATAAACATAAACATAATTTATGAAAATAAAAAAAATAATTTGTAGTTGATTAGCATATAGCAGAATCACGATTATTTATTAATCAAATCAAATATTGTTACCAGTATTGATTATTTATAAAATTGTAAATTTCCCTCGTGTCTTACTATATATATGAGAATATAAGATCAAGTTTTTGAAGGTGGAAATATCTCTAGAGATTCTTCTATAACTTGTCATTGTTTGCGTAGAAAAAATGATTGAATAAATTTTCATAAATTACATGCATTCCCGTCTTTATTCTCAGCCGGCTAGAATTTAAATAGACTTTACGCCACCGTACCATATATACATACATACATATCTATAGATGGTACAATATATTTGCCCGGTTAAAATGTTGTTGTTTAATTGTTGAACGCGGTTATTAAATAAATTAACCCGCTTTCGATTTGGCAATAAAAGCGAATAAATCTCGCATAATATTTCACAAACATGAATAAAAAGAAGAACATTTTATTTGAAAGCATAAAATACTAAAGCGTATCGAGGAGGTTTATACCAGAGTATTTCGTATTTTATCAATAAAAAAGCAATAATTTTTGATATTGTTTACTCATTCAATTAATGAACGAAAAAATGAAGGAAAAAGGCGCAGAAAATACTCGTTCTCGTATATATATCTATATACCTATATATATACTTTATTCGCTTACCTTGGTATAGATTTCCCCGCTGAACGTATTCAAACCTGATGCCTGTAATCAAAACAGAAATTGATTAATAAGTACACGTTATATAAATGGAATGAAAATTGTTGTTCAAATAAATTATGACAATACGAAAAATTACAGCAGGCAGTACGGGAAATATTTTCAATAACGTAGTAACAACTCGCGTAGCAATATAACGAATAAGTGAAAAAGGATTTTTACGTTTCTCACACAAAATAATAATAAATTTAATTTAAGCGAACATAAATTATTTTCATATAGTTAATTTATTAAACAAAATTCAATTTGCTACGTTTAGTTTCAAATTTCAAACTTTGACAAAATTAATGACGAGGAATGTTTATAAATATGATTTATCAATAAACAAATTCTTTGTGTTTTTTGCTTTTTCATTAAATTAAAATATAAATTAGCCGGTCTCTTTACATGTATCTAAAGAAACGAAATTTTTAATTCTCATTAAACATATTGTTTGTATTTTTTATAATTTATACCTACATGAATTGAAATATTGAAGGGTTGACTATTCAATTAAATTAAAAATTTATATATAAATTAATGATACAAGGGTTTAAATGTATTTAAGGAGGTTAAATTCTTAATTCTCATTAAAATAATAACAATTATTATGTAATTAGTATGTGTTTTCTACTACAAATACACTTAGGCAACTGCCAAAATTAATTTCTTCAATTACTTTAATGAGATATTAATGAGTTAGGGATTGAACAAAATTAAGAATTTATTAAACCTGTATAAAAGTAATAATTCTTATTAAAATAGTAGCAAATTTTAGTGAATTATATGTAGGTACTTACATCTCAAGTCAATTATTTAATTTATGTAATTCTTGTTACTAAAAACTTAAAGTTAGTTCATTTTATAATGAATAGTACCAGTAACTGCAGCTAAAATTGAAAATTAACTCTCAAAATAGATGATAAATATTACAATAAAAGTCTCAATCTCTAAAAACTATATGATTTTGAACTCTTTCGAAAAACTCTTTGAAATAAAACAATTGAAACGCATTAATATGCAAATATTATTTACATGGGTTCAATTTAGTGAAATTCGAGCCAAATATATAAATTACGACTTTGAATCAATATTTAATGTATTTTATATTTAGATTAACAATTAAATGCTAGTTTAGTTGTAAATGCATATAACAAAATTTATGTTGATGTATAACCAATGTTACTTTAAACTTTATTTTAACTTGTTACGCTAATTATAATGTTTGCTAATTATAATTTGATATTTCAATGTTTGGGTGTACTACTATATAGAAACGTGGAACAGAATTAAATTATTTGACAGATTCATTTAAACTTGTTTTAGATTTGCCGTTCCGTCTCTGCTTTAAATAATTGTACTCAATGTATAATATATTTATTATTATAATATATATAGTATATGATTAAATATGTTTAACTAAAGCAAGCTGCAATAATAAATAATAATAAATAAACATTTCTTACTTACAATAGAAAAACTCCTCTATAATTTGTAAAACATGATGTTAACACTGCACGAAACTGAATTGAAATGATAATATTTCGTACAGTGACTCATCATTTTATCAGGACGATTGCACATTGAAGGTGAAGTTGGTCAGAAGATGCTAACACTCAAACGAAATATTTTTTGACGCAAGGTCACCATTTGAATAAATAATAAATTTGTTGTACCTGAATCGTTCCACTCCCTCCACTTTCGAATATTTGCTTTAGATTAATCGTAATAATAAAATTATAAATTGAAAATTAATGTAGGATATCAACATGCAGAGACTTTTCTAGCCTTTTTTGCCTTTTTTTTATCTAAACACAAACGAAACAGATATAAAAAACAAATTCAGAAAAATTATTGTTTGCAATAACCGAATGCGCACATAAACACTGATTAAGAATGTGGTGTCTTTCTTGAAGCAGCATAAATTAGAGTTTAATTGAATATATATTTAAGTTACATAAATAAATATGAGAATAATTTATTTTTAGTCTACTATTACACTAATAAAAGTAAAACTAAAATGTATTCAATTCTACAATGTTAATTTATAAATATGAAATGTAATAAATACCATTTGTTTACCTTTGTAATATTATAGTAAATTAATTTATGAAATATCAAACCAATAAATAATACACAGAGCTTTCAGCTATATAGAAATGTAAAAAATGCGGGGTTATATTTTATTGTTCGAACAAAAAAGCAATAAGCATAACATTATAATTAATCTATCAATAATATAAATAATATTGTAGTTTTATGTAATTCAAATGTAAAATAATCTAGAAAAAAATATTGTTGATTTTAACGTGTCTGCTACTAATATTAGTCTTTCAAGTTGTAACGACTTTAATTGCAAAATAACATTAATACATTTATATGGGGAAGGTTGCTCAAGTCGTACCCCCTAACTTAAATTGCCTTTAATTTGAAGAATCAAATAGCAAACACAAGTTTGTTGGACCTACATAAAACTATAGTATACATATACTGTTTCTATTTACTGTTAAGAAGTGAAAAAATTTATGTGCATTTCTTTGTAATTTCGATATTTCAAAAATTCTAAATCGTTACGACTTAGGTCCTATGCTCCTAAGTCGTACCCCCTATAGCCTAAGTCGTACCGCAGCTTTCAATTGGAGAAACAAAGTAGTTAAGCATATTTTTCATTATATTCTGTTTACATAACACCTATGTGGATTCAACCTGTACAATTACGGCATTAAATTTTGGTAATTAACGTCTAACAAAATTGTAATTCTTATAATGTAACTTATTCAATTTTAGACATTAAAGTACTGAATATAAAGATATAAATACAATATGCAAGCAATTTTAAACAAAATTTATCTATTTTGATAATTAGATTTGGAAAAAAAGTATAAGAGGGAGGTACGACTTAGGATCCGAGTGAATATTATTAATATATCATTGTCACATAATATCCAATCAATATTTAACTTTGCTGTACAAGGCAAATAATGCTTACATAAATATATAATACATATTTAAAACGCAATATGCAATTATCTAGTTTCAATTAACTGTGGAAGCTTACAAATACTAGATAAATATTATATGACATCGTTAAAAAATGAACTTTGTTGAATAAAATCTGCACGCCCAGTGACAGCGCTACAAAACTAAATGGGACTAAATTGATTGTATTGTCACTGTATTTGGAAGATTAGGCCTTATAGCTTCTTCAAAATCGTGGAGGTACGACTTAGGTGCAGGTACGACTTGAACAACCTTCCTCTATATAAATTCACAAAATACCTACATTGCATTTACGAAACCTCCTAAACGTTTTTTACGAATTTGATCAAGTTTTAATGCACCATTAATTAAATTTCATTGAGACATCGCGTTATATTTATGTTGGTTGGTTCGATGGAGTAAAAACTAGCACGTTAATAAATCGATAAATTAAATTCAAATTAGATTTTTGTTAAATAATGTAAGTAAAACGTAAGATAAAGTTGCAAAAAACGGCATGCAACAAAAAGTGCGCGTCGAATTTGTTAGATAAACTTTTATGGTTAAAACTTTAAAGACAGTTTAAATAGTTTTTTGGACGAAGGTTGTTAGAATCTGGATGAGTTGAAACGGAAACATAAGAGTGGTTTTATATGCTAATCGTAGTTTGCTGCAAAAATGATTTGTACGAATCAATATGAGAGCATCGCTAATTATGAAACGCGCACTTGATTAAAATTATAACGCAGAGCGCGCTTGAACTGTGTTTGCGCGCTGCAAACATTTAGCGCGCTCGTTGTAAATAATTTTACAGAAAAGTTATTTTGTTGATCCAAAACTTTAAAATCCTTAATAAAATGCCTCAACGGGGATTAAAAATATAATCACAGTTTTTAATGGATGTTTATCTTTATCGTTGAGTGTCGTTTAACGTAAATAATCAAAAAATAACCTACTACTGCTACGATAGCATGAAAGCTCTTTCGTGGCACGTCTATTAAATACAATAGAAGATCGTTTATTTTTTATACTATCTTTATATAAACAACGAATCGATACCATTAGCATTTTTCGTCGAACGCTCAGAAACTTGCCAGCAACAGCAAAAAATACTAACGCGAATTAGATTCAAACTTAATTATTATTTATGGGTTTTAAAACCGCTCAATTAGTTTTTGATTTAATGAATTTAATTTATCATTCGCTCTAATCGTATTTCCGGGCTTTTTTACTACGAGAATTTGTTAAAATGCGCCAAACACTAATAAGCAATACTGTTGTTTATTTATTCATGAAGATGCAAATGTGACTTGAAATATTACTTTGTTTATTTTGTGTTTTTTTGTGGGTGTTGTTGTTGTTGTTGTAAAAGTAGAATTACAATTAAGTTTTCATCAACTGGAATTAAGAAAATTAAAAGTGACGATGGTTAGAATAATAAACAACAATGATCGATTGCTCTAATTATACAAAAAAGAAAAACTATTAAAACAATGATTAGTGATACTTATAATAATAGCCACCTACTTTGCAAGTGATCAAAAACGCTCTACCCTTTTATGTGCGTAATGAATAATTTTGATGTATGTTTTATTACTACCAAATTAATTACATATATTGTAAATCACGAAACAAATTTGTTGCTTCTTGTAATTGGATTGGATGTTAGGTGTATACCTAAGGAGCGAATCAAAAATATGTACATTTTATGTGTCGTTAATGAAGCAAATTAAAGCGGCAATGAATATAGAAATTAGAAATATTACTTTCCAACTTTTCCTTTCTCTCTGCTATCGATTTTCAATTTAGAAGTTTGAAAAGAATTTTGCTAGTTGAGAAGGAATCGTTGAAACTGAAAAGCTTTTTCCAAAAAATAAAAAAAGAAACAAGACGTGTTCTATATAAATTGCTACAACCAATAAAGTTAAAGGCTTTGACGAAACTAAGAATATGTAATGATTATATGGTATATTTAGGCCTGATTTCTTGCAAGGACACATTTTAATAATATTCTGAATCTATATAAAAATATATTTTAAAAACATATTTTCCAAATCTTCTTTAATGTAAAATAAAATTTATGTAAAGGAATCTATATTTTCAATTTCTAAGCATACATTTTTATTCCAATTATTTATTATACTTGTAATGTTTATTGATAAATGTGGATTTAAAATTGTACCAATAGAGTTTTGATTGGAAAAATATGGTATAATGTACTTCACTAAGCAACAGTTCTTATTTTTTAATTAAAATTTGTAAATAATATATCCTTAAATTGTTAACCCTGTCAAGCTAACTTATGTTAGCCACACATATTAAATTAGGAGCATTTTTATTGTCTACAAATTTCTGGAGAAAATTATAGTAGAATATGTTTTATTTGGAAATAATAATAGATTTTTGATTAGAAATATTGCAAGATTATGATTCAAAAGCAAAAGTTCTTACTTTTTATTCACAATTTGAGTCTAAGTCTCATTAAAGACAATTTTTTAAATGTTCCACAGAAAAAAACTATTCAATCCATCGTCGCTAAATATGTTGTGGAATCAAAGCATTTTTCAAGGCAAAATATTTTTCTATTTTCGTCTTTAAAGCATTTAAGAATAAATTAAGCATTGCCTTCTATTAGAAGCAGAACACTTTAGCACTAATATACTAATACTATGTATTAACAAACTGTTCTACAAAAGGTTGCACATTCAAGTTATAAAAATAGACATTAACTTCACCATATCTTAAAAATGTCAATCAAATTATAGTGTACAGTATATTATCATGTTAAAAATAAACATATGACTTGTCTTTATCAAGACGGGGAGAATTTTTTTATGAAGACGGAGAATTTTTAATATCTCATAATTTTTACTTCAACAAAACAGCAAACATATTCCAAGAAATCATACTGCTGCTGGGAGGAAAATGACAACGATACGTAGATATAGATACTATTAATGTAGTGTACGTAAAAAATAGCATGCGACATTGTTTGTGTTTGCTGAGTAGAAGAAATAAGTGAAAATAAAAATCTGTTCCCATTTTTGCAGTACAAGTACAACAGAAAGCGCTTTTCATGGAAAAACACATTTTTTTTATCTACTTATATATTTTGTCATCCAACAATAAATCTATATTTGAAATGGCTTCGTGGAAACTATGCGACAATTTAAAATAATTTTAACATATCTTTGTATTTTTGTGTAAATCAATATGTATGTGTGTGCCTATGGGAGCGGTGGAATGTTGTAAAGCGCTATTGTGTCATCGGAATTGGTGTAGAAGTGAACTAGACAGGAGAAAAAACGTCTCTTTTCTCTTCCACATACATTGACAACATTTCGTTATTCACCACTACAGCGAAAGAGTTTTTTCTTTCTACCCTGCTCCTCGCAGTCATCCTTCTCGCTTGTACCATATACTTTTTGTGCGTCCTCGTCTTCAACAACGATTTACATCAAAAACTGTCACGTTTAGATTTACTTTACCTCGTTTTCTCGTTTCCCACTGATAAAATTTAGATAAGAAATGGATTATTATCCTTTTGAAGAGCTCCTTTCTATCATACTTACGTCGGCGAAATCAATTTACGAAAATGTTTGGGCGAAAGTTTGCTTAATTAAATTTTTCTATATTGGTATGCAATTTTGACGCACATTAATTGTGCGCCAGCTTTTTTCAGCCGGAGCCTTTTCGCATTTTTATACAGCGTTAGTACTTTGTTATCACTTGCAGTCGTAGGAAACCTAATTTGTATCTACGTGTTGTGCATGCACTGCTAAATTATACAATTTTCTACTTTTTCGCAAGGAACAAAAAAATGGCATAATTTTTTGTTGCTGGCAATTTTAAGTTCATTTCTTATGTCTGTTTAAGCTCACGTTGATGTATGAGGCTGAAATTTCGCGTGATTTGGAAGTGAATTTGGTGGTGGTCGAGAGTTTAAAATGCGCTACACAACCACACATTTTTTTCCTTCTTTCGTAGCAACGCCGCCGCCGTGCTGCCAAGCAAACGCTCCCTTAAAAGATTATTTACTTAAAAATATATAATTCTAATCCGTGAGCGAATGTTTAAACTTTGATTGTATTTTAAATTGCGCCACCAGATATTGAATAAAAAGGAGTAAAGCGTTGATTTCATGTAAAATTAAATAGAAAATTTATAGAAATTATTGAATTAGTGTCAAGTTGCAAATTATAAAGAGAACAGAAAAACAATACGTAGCTAATCTACAATGTACCTACGTTAAAAATGTTAACGAGAGAGTTGTGGTCTAAGAGTTATTTAATAAGAAATGCTACGTGATGTGTGAGATGAAACAAAGCATCGATAAGAATTACCGAAAATTGTATCTGCCGGATACACTTAGCGAATTAATAAATACAAAATAAATTGATAATTGCAATAATTGTTCTATTATACCTACTTAGATGTATAAAATACGCCATATATTCCTTATTTAAAAAAAACTGTAATATTTTTCATTTTTAAGTAATCATTGTTTGACAAACATGTTAACTGACTAAATATATGCTAACTGCATTGCATCAATTCAACAAATCACAAATTGCTTAACAATTGTAATCAAATTTACAACAACCGGCAAAAAAACCCAATGCTGTTGATAATCTGCAATTTTTTCGCATTTGAAAAACGTTAACGATTGAATGGAGGTGTGCGCGAATGAAAATGATTTAGAGCGTTTATTTCGTTTTGTATGTGTTGTTGTTAAACGATCATTAATTATTTGCCATTCGGTATATGTTTTGGGAGTGGAAAAGCAACATTTTGGATTATTAGAAATACTATGTTGCTTTGCCTCCAATTACGAAATATTGATATTTATGTCGACTGCAATCTGATAATGACCAACTATTTCCCAGCTAGAATTCCAAAATGCCCATAAAACTTGACAATAACCACTCATTTATTAGTCAAAGAGATTTTACGCAGCGTATAGGAAAATAAATTACCGGCGAATCGCACAAATTGAGAATGGTGCTCCGATCTACTACTCGATAGTTTATTATCGGATGAAAAGTTGTTTAATACAATATTTTGCGTACGCATTGCCTATGCGCGTAATAATGATGAAATTGTGCGGCATTTAAGGCGATTGTTGGTGAAATTGTGTAATTTAATTGCATTTTGAACGATGTGGAGATGAAATAATTGCAAAATACCAGCATAAATTCCATTTGCTTAATTGATTTTTGCTTTTGTTTCATTACCAATTAAAATTCTAAATTAGTTTAAATGCGCGAACTACCAGCATTTACAAAAATCATTATACTACTTTTTGTCGTCTAACTAAATTTTAAATATACAAAACTATTACAACATTCAAGATTGAATACAAGGGTTTAATTACTGCATTAAACAAAAGAATATATTTATAATTAGAGTTTGATTAAAACACAAGTTAAAAACAAACAGGTAATAAAATAATGCATTCAAATTACAAGATATAAAATGATAAATAGGTATTTGTAAAAGTAGAAAAGTAGTGAAGGATAATACAGGATTTTAAAATTATTGGCAAATTTAACGAAATCCTATTTAAAATATAAAATGCAATATTTCGTAATAAATTAATTGTCAGTATGATCAAATACAAGAATTTAACTACAGCAAAAAAACAAAAAAGTCATAGTAAATTAAAAAACAAATAAGTGATAATAAAATCATGCATTGAAATTGAAAAGTAGAAAACTAGTGGATGATATAATATAGGATTTTAAAATTCAGAAAAACAAAATCGCAATTAACATTATATAAAAGGAAACATTTCGGAATAAATTAATTGTCAGTGTGATTGAGTACATGAATTGCGCAACCAACTTCATCGTGTTTGTTCGTTGCTCAAATACAAATATCTGCGAAAATGTCGCAGATATTTGAACAAGTGAAAATCGCTCAAAATAGATTCCGTGGATGGAAAAGCACCTCAATGTGAATCTGTTGTTGAATCTAGACAATATACAGATCTGGGTAGTATCTATAGTTGGTAACTTATTAAATCGTTTTTTATTTAATATTTTTAATTGGTTTTTCAGAAATATGGATTTAAACACTTATGAAGTAGTAAAGCTGGTCTAATTTAATTGCAAATAGTAGTTAAAACTACAAGAAGTGTAGACATTGTTACAAACCAAATATTATTATTTTAGATTTAGCTTAAATACTGCGATAAATGTATTATTGTACTAATTTACATGTATCTATTAATAAATTGTAAATTTGTTTAGGTTTCTAACTTTGATATAAAACTTGTTTCTTAATACTTATAATAATATTATTTCACAAATACGTAAAGTCTAAATAAAAATTAAAATCAGTCTAGTATGGCAAAGCACCGCTCTTTTTATATAGCCATTCATATAACTTGATTTAATTCCCAAAAATACTGTACTTATAAAAACTGCTCTCCTCAAAAAATCATCTTCTAATTAAAAAATATATAACAATAATTATCATTGGACACAAGAAAATTTCATCCATATAAATTAGGTGCCAAGATAATATTGTTTTATAGAAAATACATAATTTCTTCATAGAGACCATTTTCATTTCATTATGCAAACTCTATGTGATTAATGATTAAAAGTGTATTATTATACAAACGTGCATCGTATATAATAAAGCAAGAAAAAATGTTTTTATATGAAACAACTAAAATTGCACTACGTATAATAATTAACCATTTGTTTATTGTCTTCACATAATAATATTTTTAATTAAATTAACCTGCATCATATTATTCAGCGGCAAAATACATTTTTCTACAAAATAAAAACAACAATGCAATGTTTATATTGTGCGCCGCTACCCTCCTTTTTTGCAAATTTCAAATAAGGTTTAGTAATCTAACATAATACCAACATTATTATTCAAGGATTATAAAGTTCTATATATAAATACCAAACTCGCACCATCATTGAACAATACTTACTTATGTATAATATTAAATGCGCATACAAGTAGCTACGTAATTATAGTACAATACTCTATCAACTGTTAAAACAAACTGCTACAGCATTCATTTAATGTGACAAGCAATTAACGCAAAACACAACTACTACAAAATTGCGCCGTTTTTTTTCTCACACACACAATCTTGTCGCATTTTCTGCAAATGTTGCAATATACAATACGAGCGAGTGGTACTTTACATACTTCACTAATAAATTAGTTTTAATTGTTCTCAGCAAATTACGTTGTAAGAAAATATCTTAGTATTATAATTCAGTTTCTCTCATTACTTATACTCTGTCAAATAAGTATCGGTAATTGATCATTTACCAGGCCTAGTTCAAGATATTGTCAAAATGCTATTTATTGCTAAATTGTTAATATTATCCTCTATACTGACCTGTAATTTGATGACTATATGTGAGTGTCATGATTTTTACAAATAAATACAAATATTGCGCGACATATTTGTCTCAAGTTTTTCATTGCAAGTAGGATTTTATTTGCCAAATCGCTAAAAATGTTAAATAAGACTTATAGTGAAGCGATTTTATTAAAATCACGAGGTACCATGCTTTCAGAAGCGGTCAAGTTGTGCTAGAAGAATTGCACCGTTCTGGCCTGCCATTAGTGACTTCAACAATCTTATACTCTGAATTGTTGCTAGAAAGAAATATAACATAACAAAAATAATATTTAAGCATAATGTGGTGTTTAAAGTTGCAAATTCGGCAAAAAATAGCAAATTTGTAGAGTGAGAATGCGCGGATTCTGCATTATGATAAGGCATCCTCTCATAAGGTGCCCATTTTAACCGAATTTCTGATTAAATATTTAGCCAATATTATAGAACAATCACCGTATTTGTCAGATATGGCACCGATTGACATTTTTCTTTCTTTAAAAAATGAAATTAATACTTCGAAGCACTCGTATTCAGCCAATGAAAGGTGAAAAAGAGAATTCGTGGCGCGCACTAGACTCGATTCAGGAAAATGGGTATAAAAAATGTTATAACTATAGGATTACTCGTTCATGTAATTATATTA
>JARJDW010000365.1:0-10248 GCA_030264715.1 Adinopsis sp. GC000173
ATTGTTAATGATGTTGATTGTGTTCTTCAATGATGGTCTAGTTAAGTTGGTATGAATTTTCAATTAACAATGTTTCCAACTCGTTGCCTTTTAACTCTATCTGTCGCCCTGCGCATTATTTGACACTGATGTCAAAATTTCCACTTTCAAATCGTCGGAACTAGTAATCACACGTTTTTATTAGTGGAGTATGCATCGCACAGCAATTGACGACAAACAGCTGCCCTTTTCTCAAAATTAAAGCAAATTTGCAAGACTTCTCAAAAAATGGTTTTTTTTTGTACAAAACTCGACATGTTTTTAGCGTACAATAAAAGAATATTCTTTACACTTCAACGACATAACTAATACTGATTTTTATGGAAAAATAATAACGTTTTAATGTACATTTGTGTCCAAACTGGTCTGATGCTATTTAATATTAGTTTTACAACCTTTAAAGAAAGTGTAAATAGTTATTTATGTATCGAGGCATTAAAGTGATACTTTAAATGCTGAGTATGAAGATTTTTGCGAGGCATTTAAAGTACATTTAATGTCGAGTTGCATATTAGATTTTTTCGGAAATCGATATTATACATATTTCAATAAACATGTGCAACTACTGACAAAACATCTATGTTTTTTAAAACAACTAGCTTTCAAAGCAGTCCATGGTAAATAATATCTCTACACATTATCATAGCACTCGCAAATAAAAATAATATTTCAACACACTATTTCCCACATAAGTTAACTATGATATTAACTGCCACAATAGAATATATCGATGAATCAGAACTCGGAATACAATCACGCGATAATTTTTTAATGCCTAGGCATTAAAGTAGCACTTTAATGACTGATTTGAGTCATTAAATTAATATATTATATGCCGATTTCTGAAAAAACTTATTTACCAGAAAACAGATTGCAGCCCGTAAAAATATGTTACATATAAGGCAGGTTTGATTTTGTATTTCAAAATTATCTTTTGCATTAGTAGTACAACAAGTATAGAACATGATTTCCTTACTTTAATTGCACAATGTGGTACATCAAATTCGACCTTATAGCCCGCAAAAACTAAACAATCATAAATTTTCCTAAGGATGACTTTATGGATTAAATTGGTAAAGATGAGTAATTGTTTCACTGACTTTTTTATATTTGTGCTTACTTAAGTTCCGATTTAAAGTTCTAATAATGTTATTTACCCCCGTTAACCCCATTACCTGTTTTATTAAACATAATAATATGATGAAAATCCAAACTTAAGTAAACAAAAATATAAAAAATCTAGTGAAACTTGCAACATGTAGGTGTATATTATTCACCTTTATCATTTATATCAGAGTTTCACCAAGTTCAATTGTCCACAATAGACTATATTCATAGATTTTCTTCTCAAGAAAAATATTATCCTATAACAAGTATTTTTAGTAGTAGGTAGTTATTTCATTTTTTTAAATGTGTTTTTATAAAATAAATATACTTAGGGCCGATTTCATAATCAAATCGTTAATGCTCCGTTAAGTAAAGGGGGCATTAAGTTAAAGATAAAAATTAAAGGTGCCTTTAAATGACAATTTAAAACTCTTACTAATGGTCACTTAAAAACATTATGAAATAGATTTTAATGTTTAAGGAAGACTTAAATTTTAACAGACCATTAAAATGATTATAAAATCGGCCCTTAATATTATTTAATATATTAAATTATTTTTTATATTCAATAATTATTATTGTATGTAAGCCTAATTATAAAAACGACTATTGAACTTATAGTTTATTTTACTGAAAACGGATTACATAAGTAATAATAATTATAAATAATTATAACAAAAATGTTTATGCACCTACATCTAAATATATCATAACTAAACATCTAATCTTCAATACACGGATTTGATTTCGTGCCAAAAATTGAACTGAAAGATGAAAACAATCTTCATGGTTTTCTTCAATAGAAAAGACATTATTAGCCGCGAAATCGACCCAACTGGTCAAACAATTACTGGTGCCGAAATTTAATTACCGCATTGTGTTTACGCGTGGCATTAAAATTTTGATCGACTTTCATACAGCTAATTGACCTTTTATTTAAAAAATATATCTATTTTAAAATATGACTTCATAAATATTCACAATAAGTGAATAACGTAAATAATTCAAAAATATTAAAAATGTGTTGTTTGGCATAGAGACATTTATTGATGAGACGGTAGACTGCGATTATGTTGTTGTTTATTATTTAAGCAAACCGATTCCTTACATCACAGTTCAATATAAGTTAATGTCAATTTTTTTGCATTAATACCGCGCATTTATACAGTGTGTCCCCGGATCGACTTCATTATAGGTATAATTGGTCAAAAATTTTGGACTCTAGTTCTGAGATTTTGGAATCAACCCCGGTTTGGCCTGAAATGAATTTCAAGTATATTTTTACTTTTTTTTAATTTAAAGAGGGCTGACAATGGGGAAAAAGTGATTTTATGTTCAGGTAAAGTGCCATTTTAGACAATAATACGACAAAATGTTATTAAGGTAAGTAATATGAAATTATGCACATATGCAAAATTTCACAATTATCGGAGCACTTTGACAAAATCAGAAAAAATGATTTTATGTTCAGGTAAAGTTCCATTTCGGGCAAAAAAACGGCAACATCTAATTAAGGAAAGTTGTTAAGAATATAAAATTATGTTCGTTTGCAAAATTTCACAAATATCTGTTTATTTTGACAAAATCTGTATTTTATTCTTTTGTTGTTACCATAGGCAAAAGTATTCTGTATAAATTGATAAAAAAAATTAATCGATGTTTCAAATATCGTAGTTTATACAAAAAGAAGTCAATCGGCTCATTTTTCTGTCTAATATCGAAACTTTTTAATTTTTTTTGTTATGGTAAGTGCGACAATTTCATGTAGATATTAGGTAGAAAAATAAGCCAATTGACTTCTTTTTGAATAAACTACTATATTTGAAACATAGATTAACTAGACTTCGAAATTTTTAATCAATTATATCTTTAATGAAGCGATTCGGAGACACACTACTGTATATTTTTTAAGGTACATGAAATAACTAAAAACAAATGAAAATTGCTTTAGAAGAAAATATTTAATTGGCTTTTGTAAATGTCAATAAATTTTATGATGGTAGAAATTGATTAAAACGTTTTTTGACTTGTGAGAAGAAAACTCAATTTATGTTAGAATCAAACGTTTCGAGTGGGGCCGGGTTTTTCCGGATTTTCCCCGGATATCAAAAATAAACATTATTTTTATCACATAGAGCAGTGTTTCTCAGCCTCCTTTCCATAAGAAATTATTGCCGCTCTGCAAATTTAAAAAATAACACATAGTAATACCTATATTTCTTTTATGATTGTTATGTAATTATAATGTAAATGTGTTTAAAAGTCTGTTTCCAATAAATTTTATTCAAAGCGTTACCAGTTGTGTTTTTATTTTTTGTCAATTTTTTCTTGCCTCCAGTGAAGTAAAAATTTGTAGGGTTGGGAGAACGGATGCAACGTAAAAAATTGTTAGCATCAATTAGAAGTTAGAGTAAAATAGGTACATCACAATTATTTAATATATTGAGTTGATTCATAATAATTATACGCCGTTTTTTAAACAATTTTTATTTTGAGAAACGATATATAAAAATATTGCTGGAACATGTTATATAATTATTCTAGTGCATAACCACCCTCTACTTGACAAAATAGTCACGAGTAAAAAAATTGAGGTTTTTAGAGACAATGCACGATTCCTGAATTGTCCTCCAAGCTGGTATCACCTGATTTGAAGCGTGCAAACCATTTCCGACATTGTTTTTCGCTTATTGTCCCTTTGCCAAAATCAACGGTAAGCAACCTCCGGCCATTTACGGCCGTCGAAACTTTCCATTCGGCTCGTAAAATATTACTACGTGTCCTTTCATTTATCTAACAAATTTTTACATTTTTCGGCCAATTTTTGAAACGTTTTTTATTAAAATGTTTTAAACTTACGGTTTTTCTAGCAATATTTTAAAAAATATTAAGAAAATTTGTCGTAAAAAAGCAACATTTGCATAAAAAATGTGGATTATTTACAAAAGATGCAAAAAAGCGCAAACTTCTATATTTTCGAAAAAAGTTTATAATTTCAGATTGATTTACATGCGTTTTTCATCAAAATGTCAAAAATTTGTAAATTGTATAAATAAATTGTGGCCCACCTGTTAATTTAAGTCTTTTGTTGGCTCAATACCTGAAAAAGATGCAAAATGACAATATTGCCTTCCATCCATCTTTTCTTGTGATATGGAGATTGTGAATATAGTTTTCTACACGCATTTTTATTAACTGAACAGTAAAGAATGGCAAAAAATACTCAAAATTTTCATTATTACTAACAAAAAATCTGTCAATATAAACGGCGGATAATTGTGAATCAACCTAATAGTAAGATTATGTATAATAATATATTCTTTTAAATAAATTAATACGATAATGTGGATTTTATTTAACTACTTGTGTCGATTATGGCAGTATATCACCTTCGTAAGTATTTTTTTTTTTGGCTTAAAATACTCTTTGAAGTGTACAGAATCGAAATTCATTTATTCGAAAAGTGACCGAAACCATTTTCTAGTTGACAACGAATTATTCGTGCAAACATCATTAACGCGTTTGCATGGTTTTGTCAAACTTTAAACGCG
This sequence comes from Adinopsis sp. GC000173, assembly GCA_030264715.1. NCBI lineage: Eukaryota > Metazoa > Arthropoda > Insecta > Coleoptera > Staphylinidae > Adinopsis > Adinopsis sp. GC000173. The sequence continues at coordinate 4,698 of JARJDW010000365.1, forward strand.
TTTTACTCAAAACGATATTCTTTCAATCTGCGTGTGAAAATACTCTTCCAATTTTCATCGAATTGACTTGAAACTTCCCATTATTTTTCTCTATGGTATAATCAAAGGATGTACGCAGGATTTTTGTTATAGTGTTGTTATTTTATTTGTGGTGCATAGTTTTATAAACTTTTTTACTCCGAAAATTTGAATTTACTTCTAAATGACCGCCGTTTTCTTAAAAATCGAAATTTTGTGACATCCCTACGTATAGACTTAAAAATGTAGAAAAAGGAATTTGACACGCAGACTGACGATATTCCCCAAAAGCCGCATAATTTGGCTCACCAACAAGAAGCTATTTTTTATTTCTTTGACATTAAAAAAAAATTATTGCAGCTTAAGATTGTCTTAATAGATGACGAAGACCAACTTTTTTTTCTGCGCATTTTTTGTATGAAAACTCATGCAAAACGCTTACAAAAGTGCAATCAAAGGTGTTTGGAGCGTCAAATAATTTTAGCTTAACGGCTAAACTAACTAATTCTATAATACAAAAATTACTTGAAACCATTATTCTTTAAAACGTTTATGAATTTTGTATAAGACCTGCCCTTTCTTAAAGTATTTTTTTATTATAATGTGCTGATAAACTTTATACGAGTCAATTAAATGCCACGATGCCCCTTTACAACAATTGCAATCTGCAGTACAGTAAAATAATAATAAAAAAACTTGTTAAATGGCTCCTTCCTCGTCTGACGGCAGTAACACAAAACAAAAAGTCATGCAAACATGTTAACAATTTTCCGCTAATCAAACAGTAGTGTGGCGAATTGATGTAATGAGCTGACATTTCATATATTTTATTTAATAACACGGATTAGTTACTTAAACGTTGTTGAAATATAGCTTGAGCCTGTTACAAAAGTGCCACTCGCTTCTCACAACATCGAAGCATAGAATTCGACAATACGCAGAGGAAAGTTCCCATATTTCATTACATGCGCATGGAAAGTGACCCGGTAAATTGACACGCTTGAACAATTAAAGGTGCATAGTACACTTAAAAATAAATTCTTTTTATATTCAGTAATGTGTCGTAAATGCATTGTTATTATTATGATTTATTATTATTATTATGATTTATTATTATTATTATTATTATTATTATTATTATTATTATACATATATTATTTTTATTTTTACGAATAATATTTGCGGAACAAATAAACATGCATTCGTGAGATATTTAAATTTTTTATCTATTATTACGTGCAAACAAGTGCGTTCGAATTGAGGAGCCGTTTAAATAAGTATATAGCAAATTATTTTTATTGTCCATCAGTCAAAGGATCTAGTTAATGTAGGATATTGCGTACATATTTTTGGCCAGTTGCATAAAAAATGATCAAAGGATAAAGTCTTCAACGTGCTTTGACAAAGAGAAATAAAAAAAATGTAAGGAAAAGATGTAAGTCTGGCGCTGAACTGAAAGCACAATAAGCCATGATATTGTTTTAGGGACCTTATTAACGCAAACCTCTGTTATGTAGCACAATAAAACCTGAAGATGTACTTACTTATCTAAATTATACTTATATAATTATGGAACATTCAATTTAGTTATATCTAATTCAAAATTTAAAATAAATATTACCATTGATTAAGGAAATATACGAGGTTTGTTCAAGTTCTATTGCAACATTTGTGTTTTTTTACAAAGTATTTATTTAAACTTCAATATCTATTTTATTTCCTTCAAAGTAATCTCCATCAGATATTCTGGACTTGTGCCAACGTTTTTTCCACTCCTTGAGGCCTTTCAAAAAATCATTTTTTGTAATCTTGTTCAGCTGCTCTTTCGATGTCGTTTTCCTTCCCTCAATTGTGGTGTACAAAACAACAGGGTTTTTATACAGGCCAATTTTCCCTTTTATGGACACAATTCAGTGATAAGAACTTTTAGTTAATAATATATTTAGACATATAAAAACGAGTTAATATAGCTCCTTGTGGAAGTAGGTGTAGCATAGAAGAAAAACAATGTAATAGTCTAGCCTCTCACTGTATGCGACACAGTGATGCGAAGCAAATGTGACATATTGTAAATAATGTAAATATATGGCTTAAAATTTAATAATAAAAAAAAATTGTGGTGTAGCGTCGTTCTTTCATAGGCATCTTCAGTTTTGGGTCCGTCTGATCCTCAAATTATTTTATTTCCTTCATTTCAGCAATGGTATCATTGTTGTTGACGTGCTTGGGGGTCCGACACGTTCTTCGTCGTTAATATCTTCTCATATCTTTTAGGCCCTCTGAGAACATTTTGTACCACCGATAAACATCGGTCCATGGTATAGTTTCACCATATGCCACAGTCAACATTCGGAACTCATCCGCGCATTTAATTTGGTTTTTCACACAAAATTTGATGCAAAATATCGAAGGTGATCCAAAATACTTGTGAAGAAAACCGCTGCTAAAAATTAACTAATCATTCAAAATGGCTGAAATTATCAGCATAGGTAGGACACATGAGTATCCATATAACGCACCAAAAAAATCAAAATAGCACAATTAATGACATTCTCAAACTTATTCAAACATTTTAATATTTTTAGTCTAATTGCGTGTGAAACGGTTTATGATTTAAATTATAATACAGAATATCGCTTATTTTTTATTTCAGATTAAAGAAAATATTGCACAGCTTAACATGTGACATGCTGGAGTGTTCGAATGGGTTCGGAAATGTCTTTAATTGCACCATCTACAAGTCAAACCCTGTATTATGTGGGGTTGCGCATCTACATTTCATAAATAAATAAACTAACTGAAGATAGTTTTGGAGCTAACAAACGGGTGATAACACGGATGATAATTATGAAAAATGAATGAAATTGCATTTATTACAATACAATAAATGTAACTATAATACATAAATATAATACTCATAATTTCTTGTGCAAGACTACTATAAATGGGCAAAGTCGAGAACTTTTTAGCCGATCTCGTATAGTTTGTAAGAATGACCATAAATCAGCCCATCTTTAAACAGCTCCAAATTTTCATCGCGGCGTATTTGCCTAATACAGTCATCATACGCTTCATATAGCGAGTGATCCACATAACAAGCAAAATGCATTGATCTGCACAGCTGGATAATGAGTTTAGTCAATTAAATATAAGCTCTTATAGGAAATAGTATTTTATAAATAAAAATTAAATTTATATGTCGGTAAGTACTCACATATCAATTTAGTTTTTACAATAACACAAAAGTACTCATTGGCACAACACCGAAATATGTGGGGGAGTACAAAGGAAAATGTTGCAACGTTGCATCATGCTATAATGCATAATGTTCTGTTGCATTTTCGTTTATAATTAAATTAAAAAATAATATGTTGCTAAAATACGAAGGCAGATTCTATTAAAACATAGCCAAAAATGACGTGGTTCACATTATCTCTGTATATTTATTTTCATAAATACAGATAATATTTTTGGGTGCTTTTAAAAATATGGAACGCCATTGCTGGCCTTTACATTTAATTACATTACACTCAAGATTATCCGCGGTAATGAGTCACATGGCTATAGCGGATAACCCGCAAGACTCAAAACCTAAAAAATTTATAAATGACGTCATATCATTTTAGTGCTCTATTTAATACATGTCTCACTATGTTTAGTAAACTCTAATTTATTTATTATTTAGTAAACTCTAATTTATATATAATTTATTATAGTTTAATACTCGCCCCAAAACGTTTGGTTATTGTCCAAAAATTTGACGAAAACTTTGGTCCAAATCCTGTACTTGCCATTTGTCGCATCGTTTAGAAATTTCAAAGTAATTTTGCTCTACATGATGTAAAAACTGTTCAGAATATTGCTGCTATAAGAACTATATGTTGCAGAAAATCTAAATTTATCAATTCCTCTTCGTGCTCAAGATTTAGGACTTAAAAAAACAACAAATTGGCGAATTTTGCAAAAAGATTTAAATTTACATCCATATAAGATTGTTTTGACTACGTCCGATTTATTGCACAAAGTCGTCGAAAATTGGATTCGTTGAATTCATTGTGCACACGAAGCCAAGGTGGACATTTAACGACGTGCTACTCAAAACGTAAATGCTATTGATTGTACTTTAAAATAATATAAAAAGTTTGATTGTATTTGAAATCACTTCTATTTTATTTCATTTTAAAATCATATCGCTCTTATTGGAAAACCCTATATATGAAAGTATAAGTATAAATAAAATTTTAGACCTTTCCTTTGCGAAATGCCGCATTGCTTTAAAAAGATTCATAATTATAAACAACATAAAAATGTCCCAAAACGTAAAGAATTATTGTTAAAATAAATTACAACTAGGTATATATTTTGCAATTGTAAAAAAAATAATTAAGACATTAAAATCAAAGTATACTGTTCTCCAAAAAATAGGACGATTGGTAACCTTAGCTACAGTAATAATTAGAAGGAATTTTTTTTCTTAAAATTTATGCCTTCTTGCCTTCTTAGGCCAACAAAATCGGGCGGAATTTGACAATATTACTCCAATTTATCTTAACAAATGTTAAAAAGAAAATAAAATACGGCAGGTATAAATTGATTTATATCCTATTTACAATGAAATAAACACTTTTTTAATGAGACACTCGTGGGCACTGTGTTTTAACTTCATTTGCAGAGTACGATAAAATAAGAATTTTGCCACCGCGATAAATAAAGAGCCTACTTTACCTATTTGGGAAAAACTGTTTTGCATAACAAGGAAAGTGTTGAAACAAATTATAAAAATAAGAAAATTTAGTGCAACAATAAAAATTAAAATTGCTGATTGCTTTCCTAAAAGTGTTCTCATTTTCTTTAATTGTGTACAACTACAGAAATTACAAGAAAATTTAAAATATTGTCATATTTTCTCATTTAGATTTTGTTTACACAAATTCAATAAAAAAATAAAGTTATGCTACAATTGTCATGGAAAATGTAACTTTCAAAAGTGGTTACGGGACTATTTCAGATTTTCATATTTTGTGTGTTGATGGTACCACTAATGGGTACTAAGAAATGGCAATTAGTTTCTACTACTTTATCCATTTTTGACAACTTTGCACCCCCCCCTGGCCAATTTCTATATCTAATTAGAAATCTGAATTTTTTATATATGTTTCATTAGTTTATGAACTCTTAGAAGATGTGATAAAATTTTTGTGTATTTGCCTATAAACCACTATTTTTTCATTGTCAAAAATCTTGCATTCCTACATACAATTCTTTATAAGAAAATTAACAATATTTTTTTCAAGTTTTTCTATGTTCAGACTTTTTAAATATAAAAGCATACTAAATTTTTCTTGCGGAAAACACTTAGTTGGTACACAATTAAAAATAATATACTTTCAATAAATGTTCGATATATTATATTGTACTTCGCCTTTGCAGGCATGATAAGCAAAAAGTTAACACAAAATGTAAACAAACCAAATAAATGACAAGTTGCAGTAGTAATAAATAAATAAACTAATTCAAGGGTGATTTGATTATA
>JARJDW010000366.1:0-10890 GCA_030264715.1 Adinopsis sp. GC000173
ATGCAATTTCCTCATCCATTTAACTTTTTCAATTTGCGTACGGGATACGGCTTGGTCATTTACCGTTTTTCACGATGAGTCAAAAATCGCATAAAAATTGCCATCATGACAACCAACAACAACACTATGTTTTTTGCGCTTTGGTTATTTTTAGCGCCCCAAGCGTACACAACACACAGATATCCCCACATTTTTCATGTCTAAATATTGAATATTGGAATTTTTAGAGCGATCGAGCGCGCGACTTTTCTTTGTATGTGCATACACACACGCTGTGAAAATATTTTCGTAATCTCGACCGGGGTTTTTCTTGCGATGCTGCTGCTGCACTCGTTTCCGGTTTTTTCGCGCGCGTATCACGTATCCGACAGACGTGTGCAGTTTATTTGCTTGCATATTTGATGATAGAAATATCAGACAGCAGGGAATCGATGACGAAATTTGCAAGAGAACTCCGTTTTTCTATATTTTTAAATAATTTTAATGAAAATCTTTAAATGTTTTGATGGAAAATGCCAAAAATCAAAGAAGAAAATTCCTAATTTATGTTCTGAATCTGATAGAAAACTTGTAAGCAATATTTGTATAAATTTTCTTTGCTCGGTGAGGGAAAAACGGAATTGCAGCAGCTCGAGGTGCGGAAAGGAAAATAAACTAGGCTAAGAACGTTTTCGGTCAATAGAATTAGGACAAAATCTTTCGTTTTAACGTTTCCGCAGCGCGCATTTCCACGTATAAAATAGGATTAAACCTTTTTTCATCCCCGGTAAACATGCTGTGCTGTGCTGTGCGCTCTCTTCACTCCGCTCTCCCTCTTATTTTTTATCTCGCCGAGCAAGTTGTAAAGTTATTCACGAATTTATGCGAAAAGTTTCCTCGAGCGCAAGTTTATAAATATGTTAATAATTAGATTATATAGATATGGTGGATGAGATAGCGCGACGAATGCGCTCTCCAACAACAAAAACGCAGCAGCACATTTTTCCGGCCAGGATCATTCCGACAAATGTTGTTTTATACTACATTCACTCATTTCTCGCCAGCATATCGAAGCTAATTTCAATCGCCATCTATTAGAAAACAACCAGTTGATGTTTGTCGCTGGCTTGGTTGGCAGGCATCGCGACCGAGACATGATTTATGCACTGACAGATGAAATTACATTTGGCAAAAGGATTTATCAACAAGGCGCCGGTGACAAAATCGTCGAAAAAGCGCGCATTGGAAATTTAAATAGCGCCGTCGCCGTCGCCATCGGAACAATTGGCAATCGGGCACGCGACGATGCATTTTCACGTCGCGTTCGATTTCTATCGGTGTGATAGGATTTGAATAGAACAATTGATACCGGCTTTATCGTAAACAAGCTCTTTTTCACTGTTTCGACGTGAAAAAGTCGCAAAGATATTGAATTTTTATGTAAATCTATTTATTTTCGGCGCACAACTTCACGTACTATAATACCTATATCGTAATTTAATGTTGTTTGGTTTGCAATTAATCTGCTTGAGTGACGTGTTTGCAGCGTTTTCTTAGAAAATGCTAATGCGCGTTAACCTTTTTTTAAAAAAGTTGGACGCTTTAGAAAGCACTATTGTGATAAATTATCGTACGATGGTGTTTAGAATAATTTTTATATTATATTATACTACAATAATATAATAAGGAGAAATTTTTCAAATTGTTTAAAACCTATCATTAGCTTTAATAATAAAAAATTATTGTTATAAAGAAATACAAAAAATAGTTTCAAGTTATACTTAATCGAGTAAATTGGCCTTAAAATATAAAAAAAGATGAATTAATAATACAATAATTATTTATTAAGTGTTAAAACTCAATATAATACAAAAGAATTTAATTTTAATGTGAAATATGCTTATTTTATATAACATCGTTTCATGAATTACAATTTTACTTAAAAACTGCTAAAAAAACAATTTTTTGCACTTCATAGACAAAATTTTAGCATCTCTTTTGTATTATCTTTGAACATTTAATTTTGCATTGCAATCCAACATTTATTTTTTCTATTTTTACATAAAAAGCATAAAGTGTAGCAATTTTAATTAAAATCGATACAACAGCCCTTTGGCGCTGTGTACACTGCAGTAAGATCATCTATCTATTATACTACAAAAAGGAATTTTAATTTTAGTGCGAAAAATTCCAATCTGCTGTAAGTATATTTATCATCAAAGTTGTCGCACGGCGCATCTTGAACATGAAGAGCAAGCGCAACACTTTCAAATGAAAAATTAAAACATTTTTGTTTTAACACGGCGACGATGATCAAAAGCGCGGCATCGCCGTACATCGAAACACGTTTATGAATTATGCATCGTTGGGCGGCCGAATGAGTAAAGCAAAAGTCGAGGAAAATAGAGCGCGTTTATGTATAATTTTGCCACCACACGATGGTGGAAAAAGACGCGCGTCGTGTCGACCCTCTTATCTAATAATTATTTCTGTTAGTATGTAAGATATGTAGCTGCAACTTCCGAATCACGTTTCTACCATTTCCTGCACCTTCACCCTTTCTACGACTTCATTGATATGCAGGCGATTAAGCCATTTACCTCTACGATTTTTATATTTCGATTTCGTACAATTGCCTTTCCTCTTTCTCCCTCTCATTCCATTGTTTCGATTACGTTTCGTAATTAGTTTTCATACATATACGTACCGTTTAGAGCGTAGAAGGAAGTGTAATAATTTTTTTTTAACTATCCGCATCCGGATTATGTCGACAATTGTGTTGTGTTGCTGTGTAATTGACTCACTCGCACGCTAATTAAAATTTTCTCGAAAAATTTCATATATTACATGACGTTATACATTTTGTATAAAATACATATATTTTTAAATTAATAATTAACAAATGTCGCAATGGGTTGTATATTTTTAAATCGCAATCAAGTAAAATAAATTGGAAAACTTTGCCTAAGAGAGGAAAAGTTGAGTTTTTACGGCATCAGTTGATTTTTAATTTATTATTTTCTATTATCGTTTAAAAATATGCCTCAAAAAGTTAATTCAAACCTAAAAAATTAATGATTTTGTTTATATATTAAGAATAGATCATATTTTAAAAAAGATTTCCACTTTTTTATTGTTTTCTTTTTGATAATTAAAAAGTAATGAAAGAAAAATGTGCATTTTATATATTACATTAATCTATGTATATTTTGAATAGATTTATGTTTTTGTGTTACTAATTAGCAAATGTTGCAACAATTTGCATAATTCATCCTGGTTAATTATTTTATTGCATTTGCATGAAATATTTATTGGGTTAAATTCAAACCAGCAAATCATTAAAGCTTTATCAATTTATAAATTAAAAAAAATTATTTACTTTATTTATTTGCATAGAAAATGTAAAACAAGGAAGAATATATTGCAAACTAAAGTTTTGAAAATATTTCACATTCCTCAAATATTGCAAGCTAGGTAATTAACACTGTGTAACTAACTTGAGTTCTTCATTTTCCACCAAGATAATGATAAATTAAAAGCCAACAAATTACTTCCTTCTCACCTATGATGAAGTAAATTTGCGATTTTATTTTCTCATAGATGAGGAGGAGGAGTAGGGAAATGAAGGAATTTCGAATGGACTTTAATATAAACCGTAATATGTGTATTAAGCTGTAATATAAATTCGAAGCTAATTATTTGATTAATTTTATGTATTAAACGATTTGCTGCTGCTGCAAGCCAAATTTATATATCGAGAAAAAGAGATGTAGTAAAACGCATAAATTTATTTATACGCGTGTAATCCATAATCTTTTAATATTCGTAAACCGAGAGCGAAATCAAAATAAACAAACATCAAAAATAACATAAAAAGCTTTGAATGTTGTGCACCCAGAAAACTTGAAATAACATTTCCAATAAAACGTAAACATTATCGTTGAGCAAGTAAATTACATCCTAGCGCTAGGTGCGCACATTCAAAACGCGTATAATTTTTGCTATTACATACTAGCTAGCTACAGCGATATCAGAAAAAATTACAGCGTAAATGCTTCCTTTACCCAGGCGTATATAATAATGTCACATGAAAGCGAACGACGACGACGATTCGCGCTCAGCGCACACGAGAAAACGCAAATGTCTGCATTTATTAGAAATCATTAATGTCGCAATATTGGCGGTAGACGAAATGAATTACGCCATCTGAAATTCGAATTATTGCCGAGCGGGCAGATTTATGAATTGGTCACTAATTTTAGCCAGAACACTTTTCAAACATTAAATTCTTTTATTAATTATTTTGTCGCCGTGTTGTCGCACTGAATCAGCTGACAAAAATGTTGCAAAAAATGGAATTATCTACGAATGTGAATTAAAAAAATTATAATATAAAAATATCAAACATTCTTTTATTAATTGCTTCGTCGCCAGGTTGTCGCACTGAATCAAATGATGAAAAATGTTGCATAATGTGTTTGATGATATCGATACAAACAAAATGATGAACATTTAGAATATAAATTAATTAAAATTTAACAGATACTATCTCCACTTGAGCGAATAAAGTTGCCTAACACATAGGTATATTAAAAACTTTAATATTGTTTGCTTAGCACAGCAAATTGGACAGGTTGTAATCGAAGTTATGTGGGTGCAATAAAGTAATTTTCTTAGCTAACTTGTAATTTATTTAAATTGACTACAAAATCAGTATATCAAATGACTTTAAAGTATGTATTTATCAAGTCTATGAGACGCACATCAATTTCATCAGCATTTTTCGGCTGTCATGCATGAAAATAGGTGAATGCTGACCCACATAATACAACCCGTCTAATATTTACTGAAGTTAATATCCTAGTAGCGCATTGTAGTACACACACATACATATGGAGAAAAATACAATACATTCACATTCTATAACATGATACGTGAAAAAATGTCATAATTCTTTTGTGCGCTTATGAAAAAGCGCGCTCTTTTTCCACACTACTATACGCTCGGGCGTTCGGCGTCGTATGCATATATATAAAAAAAACACACCACCACCCATCTTTTATCTAGTAAAAATAGAGTGGTGTGCAATCGATAATGTGCTGCTCATCTTCGTGTGCATAAAATCGTTTTCATTATTACAGCTTTTATTTATTATATTAACCTTTTTGACTAATTTTCCATCATATTTCATACAAAATACGTAGGAAATATAATTTTCTTCCGATTTTTCTTTGATTTTTTGTATTTTTGCTAAAAAAAACTTAAAGATTTTTATCAGAGTTGCTCGAAAACTGCGTTCTTCTCACATTTGCAACCAATAATGATGGATTTCATTAAAGAATTTGATGGAAAATGCCAAAAGATCAAAGAAAAATCAATTCGTCTGAAAATTGCCACCTACGCAAAGAAAAATCCCCATTCAAAATTTAATGTTTAAGAATCTTAGTGCAAATACACTAAAAAAGTAGATATATATTATAGATTATTTTTTCTACAAGCGCTTGCAAGCACAACAACAACAAACTGCGTATGTATAATGAAATCAGTCGATAATTATCGAGGTGTTGGTTTCATCATCATCACCATTACAATCGTCATAATTATTGTTTGTTATCGGATTTACATGATGATGATGATGATCGTTACTCGAAATATACGCAATATACCACACAACACCACCTACCTACCATAGGAAAGTGGATCGCTTGGCTATTCGGCTTGAATTATAGATGTCATTACGATATGAATTCGCAGTGAATCGTATTATGATAAATATTGACATTGATTACCAATCACGCAATAATTTTTGCTACTACATATACGTGTATGCGAAATAATGACTTAATTAGCCCCGTTTTATAAAAATACAAAAAACATTTCGATGACGCTTTTTTTATGTATTCGAAGCGAATGAGTTGTTACATTTTCGTGCGCTGATTTATCATAATTTAAAATGCGTTAAAACGAAATGGGACTGAGCGAGCCATTGTTTTGGTGCTCGCTGGAAAATTGTTGTAGCTACAATTAAGATTAATGTAAATGAAGATTGCGAAAAATGTTGCTAGGAAATTAATGATCTACTAGGCAAATGCGAATAAATTCAATCTGGAAATGTATCCTAGCATTGTGTATTTTAGATCTTAGTCATTTACTTGCAAAGTAGGTTAATGAATAATTAATAACTATTAGTGATAAAATTGTATAAAAATGTTAAATTTCTTTACTAATTTCATGTTTTTTTTTTGTTCTAGGTAAGTGTCGATCACATAAATTTTTTTAATTCCTAAATCAAATCATAAATCAATTGGTAAGTCCATTTTTGCGTCTAATAACTTTCCATCAAGCGTTCGTGTTTTTCCTTGTCAAAAATTTATTTCATTTATTCAAGTTCTAACTGAAAATATTGGCCCGCGAGCATTGTAGTGCACAACTATATATTTTATGTTGCGTTAAATTTTAGTTTTCTTCCAAATTGACAGCTTAAATTTTATTAGAAAATAAAACAAGTTATATTATTCTATTAATATAAAAATAAACAATGCCAATTTTATTTCTTACAAAAGATTTATTTTAAACGGGACTAAATGATGCATAAATATGTAATATTTAAATAAACCAATTTATTCTTTTCTTATATTTTTTTTATTATAGTAAATATTTTGCTGACAGAAATGATAGTAACGATTTCTAAGCCAAAGTTTGTTTACAAATGTGTCGGTATTATTAATTTTGAAAGCACATAATTCAAAAACAAAAAAAATCGCCTTTTGGATAACATGCGGCAATAAATAAATTGCCAATAAAAAATGAACAATAGCTATCAACTTGTGCCAAAATTTTGTGTTGCGTATTCCAACATCATCACCTTAGCTAAAATAAAATAAAGGCATAGTATCGGTATTATAGCTTGGTTGGCATTTATCAAACGTGTAGATTTTATTTTAAATAAAAATGTCAATGGTGTTATAAATTCGTCCACCTATATACCTATGTATAATACTTACTAATGACCGAGTGCTAAAATTCGATTGAGTGCGATTTTGTGTTTGTGTGTGGGCGAGAATAAAACGTCAATAAAAGCACACGCTAAATTAAAGCCTCTGTGTCTTGTTGGCTGCTGCAAGTGTGACAGAATAAATCAAGTGCTACTGATAGGATACAGTGATTGAATAACTGCCACCGCCTGTTGTTTGTTCGTTCGAGAATTACTTTCATTTCACGCAAACAACAAAACGAAGAAGAAAGAATAACAATTTTATTTAGCGATAGAAAAAAAACTAGTGGTAGTTTAGTCGTCGCAAAGCGGCGCGCGACAATGATAAATCGTCGAAATACTTTATGATGCGAAATACACAAAATTTAATCAATACAAAACGAATTTCGTATATTACGTAAATATATATAGTTTTGTTGTGCGGCGGCATTATAAGCGTTTTGGCATTAGTTTTTACTATCGCAGTGTGTTGTTGTCGTTTGGGATGAAATAATGAATGGGTCATTTAAATGCTGAAAAACGGTTGCCAACTAGGTTCTCTCTACACTGCTATTTTGCGCATATTGCGCGCACGAAAGCTGCCTTCTTCTTTGTGTGCCGCCGTTTGCGTTGTCTTTTTAATTAAATGTTTTATCAGTCGTCGTATTATTACTCAGAGTAGTTGAGTGCTAAATGACATGAATTTATCGTTTGTTGTTTTGTTGTAGGTAGGTATATAATACGGTTAAATACTTCTTGGTGTTTGAGAATGCAACACAGCCGGAACGAAATTTCTTAGATTGCAATCGTTTTTCGCGCAATAGGAGACAATAATCATGTCTTTAAAAAAATTGATTTTATATTTAACTACAACTTTGTGTTCACTTAGACAAATTCTTTAAAATTTAAAAAAATCATACAATATTTAATAGTAATCTATTAGTCTGGAAAATAATCCGAATGAGTATGCTCGCAACATTTGATAAAGCATTGGAATGAAAAATAATCTGCATATTTTTTTAAATAAACTGATGACATTCAATAATTTTGCTTTAAGCTGCACCAGCTTAACTCAATAATAGTTGTAAAGTGTTTTGCAAGAGTATTAACAAGAATTGTGCAGAATGAATGCCAAAACAATATTGGAATTGTGCAGTAAAAGCCAATAACGATTTTTAGCAGAAAGATAGATGAAAATGCGCGATTCCGATGTGATAACCTTATCATAGTTTTGGTCTTAACTTCTTCCAGATATCATACATTAGTTACTTTTATTGCAGTGTAATTATCTATGTCTGGATGACAATCCAAGGGTATTATCTCAAGTTTAGGACCCATGATTTGTGAGTAATCGCAATGTAGTAAGTTAGGCAACTTATTGACATAAATAATAAAAAAATAAAAATTTCTTGATTTTTTGACTTGATATCAGATTACGAACCCAGGATTTGAGTAAACATTTTGAAATTTTAAATCTTTATTTTATTTTTTTGAATTTGTCACACCAAATAGTAATGAATTACCTCGAAATTAACAAAATAATTGTTTGTCATTAAAATGATGAGCAATGCAATTAAAATGAATTAACACTACACATATTATAGCTGCTGGTAGTAATGCGCAGCAGGATACAGACTATACTTATACTTAAATGTAAAGTGTTTTTATTTTTTAAAAATTTATATGATAGTAATTTGATGGATGGACGACACGTAGGCAAATTTAATTTGGAATGCACTAAAATATTTTAATTTTATCCAGCTAGCCGCTTTTAACTATTTAATACTCAATATTTATAACCGGTGTGCGCTATTAGGCATGTCGCATGGAAATAAATTTCAAGCTAAATACCCACCTAATAAACGTCGAAAATAAATTTCGGAACGCGATTTTTCCATGCATTATTGCCGTATTTATAAATAAATAAGTAAATAAATATGTAGGTATATATTTTGAATCCATCGCCTCTAATTTCCGCCAAGTGTGCAGCAAGCATTGTTATATCGCAACGAAACTATTAGCGCGGTGATAGATCTAGCGAAATGATATATGAAAGGTATATGGCAAGCAAAATGCGAAATAAATTATTTGCGAAAAAGATTGTGGTGTATAGTATAGTAAAGGCATGGCGTGTTGTGCGGCATTCTGCCAGAAAAATTGTAGCGCGCGCTTATTTTTTTTTCGTAAATAATATGTGAAGCAACAATCAACGGGATAGACGAACGAATGCGAGATTTGGACCAAGTTCAAAGTTACAATTTTTACACTCGTTTTGTGTTTGAAATTTCACACTATATACAACCACCCCCGCTCGTCGAGTATGTGTTGTATTATTGATTCGGCTTCCTTATTTTATTTTTGTGTGATTGAATTTTAAGCCAATCACGTAATCAAATCGATTCGGTAATTAAAAATTTAGAAGCCGGCACAACATCTACACAGTGACTAATATATTTTTATATAAAATAACCTAACAAGGACCAAAGGCGAGTTTTTCTATTAAGCAAACTTAAGCAGTCGTCTTCAAACAGTGCAACAAAATAAATACATTATGTGGAATACAATATTGGATAATTTAAATTCTCAGCAAATTAATAAATTTTTATATATAATAACATGACAAATAGCGAATTTCCTATAAAACACACTTAACCAATCTTCTTCAAACAAGTATTCCCACGGAGTTCAGCGAGTCAGAATAAATAATTTGACAATAAATTGAAATTATCTGCAACAAAATAAATAAACACATAATGCGGAATACAATTACAATTACTGTCAAGTGCGATTTAAGGCATTAAACAGTGGTGGGCAATCTCCGGCGATATAGCAAACTATTTGCGACCCACAAGAACAATTAGAAGAGATCTAAAGCTGCATAAAGTATTGAAAATTTGAGATTCTGTTATATAGTGCATATTTTATACCTACCACTCATTTATTAAAAAGAATGAATAAAATATTCTTCAAAATACAACATTATCTACTGCAATTTTTTATTAAATTGAAATTGTTTTAATCTTTTAAGCTTCTATGTCAATTTTGAATAATGTTTTTCGGTGTCAAATTATTACGTTGCTACTGCTACTGCTTTAGGTGAATTTATCTAATTTATTACAACTTTTAGTAATTAATAAAAATTACAATTTTATCTTGTCACTTACTCGCTCACTCACTGCATCTTCCCTAGTGAACAAAGTTAATAGCATTAAATAGTTAGCGATTCTAGAGCAGTATACAGACACACACTTCTTGCTTTTCTATCTTCTCTTATAATTGAAGAAACGTGCGAATGTAAAGCAATTTCTATTGATAAGGATTTTTGGCGGTGCTACCGTGTAACTTATTTGAATTAACTTAATCTAATTCAATTGGCTTTGGCTTAATCCGGGGGAAACTTTTATATTTGCATAGATAACAAGTTGAAATTAAGGTTTTAAAATAGTCTGGAGAGAAATATAATATATCTCATCAAAATGTGTCTACATTTCCTAACATAGTGTAGATTTTTTTTTGAATAAATGTGAAATAATGCATTTTTCATTCGATAGCGGCCTGCGCACAAAAGTGGCATTGTTCAATCGCAGCGCGTAACTACATAAAAACCATATTTATTGCACGCCGTCGCCGCTTTCTTTCTTAACTTAGCACCTCGTTCCCATAAAAGCCGAATTGAATTAGCGAATGCGAAATGGCGGCAGTCAATAACGCCAATAGTAGCCGCAACGAATAGCTGCTGATGATTATTGCTAATCGAGTTATGTAGCAGCACAGAGTGCAGCGTAATAATATATAGCAAAGCAGCAAATGGGATGCGATGTTCGGCTTCAGGGGCTAAAAGGAAACCAGCGCTATTCCACTTTTTTGCGCGCTACAAGTTGCTGTGCTGCAAACACATTAGCCGCGCAATTTTACAAAACCGTATCATTTTTATTCTA
>JARJDW010000370.1:0-15755 GCA_030264715.1 Adinopsis sp. GC000173
ATCTACACCTTGACTCTGAAAACTTCAATTAGCCTCGACAAAAATGTGTTAAATACTTAATTTCTGTAGTTGCCTAAATAATTCAACACTAAAACTGGCTAACAAAGTTAAATTAATACAATTATTAACAAAAAATCGCCATAAAACATCTGGTAAAAGTCACGTAGATTCTGGTTAGTGCAATTGGTAACAATTAATGCGTTAAAATTACTTTATTATACAATGTGAGTTGCAATAAAATGTAAAATAATTAATAAAAATGCGTAAAATAAACAAAAATCAATTAAAAAATAATGTCACTAACATTTGTGTAAATACATATATAAATAAAAATTATTGAGCTTCAATATTATTCGATCAAGCTAAATGTAAAATCTATCACATTTCAACAATTTATGTAATAATAAATTATGTAAATGGAATGCTCATGATTGCATATAAATTAACAAATCAATTAAATTTTCAACAAGCTTAAGGCACACATTTCTAAAGCACAATCAGTCTAACAATTTCTAGCTAGCTAGATAGATAGATATTCAATTTTTCAATTTATAAATTAATAATAACATTGTTCATGTATCGATGTCTGAAAATTATTGCTTGTCATATTTTTAGCTACTAATCACTAGAATACATGCTTATACATAAATAAAATAGTCAAACATGCATATATATGGAGTAAGACTCCACTTAAAATTAAATTATTCAATATAGATATAAATTTGTTCTTAAATTTGTAAAAAGGTAATTAAAATCATAAATTCACCATGTATATGATTATAAAATTAAGTATGTAACAGCTATTGTACTTAAATGTTTAAAAAATTATCACCTAAAAATACTATTCATCAATTGAAATAAGATTTGTTCCCTCCGACTAATCATTCCTTGGCGCATTTCTTTGGAGACGTTCCGGATGATTGCAGGCCATTTGCGAGAAGTCTCTCACTACATCGTTGAACGTATCATCGCCGCTCGTTCCCAACTCCGATTCCTTCATCTCTTCATTCAAACGACCTAATCGTAACCTATAAGTAAATTCATTTTAATTACAAATTACAATCAATGAGTCGAAATATTTACAAAGTAACTATGTCAGCGTTTTCATTCTGTTCGGCGATGCTCAGCGCGACCGCTCCTTCAGCATTTTCAATATGCTGATCGGCGCGATGCTTCAACAGCAAGCAAACTTGTGCGGTATGAGAACGTTGCGTGGCTAAATGGAGTGGCGTTTGGCCGTTGTCATCCTGAACGTTAATTTTGGCGCCGTTTGTTAATAGATATGCAAGTGACATCACAGAACCCTACAAATTACAAAAATTATTAAATTAGTTAACAATTGGTTCAAGCAAAGATAAACAAGTTATGTTAAAAATTTAGTTTTTGCGAGGATACTCATGTGGTCTGATTCAGGAAACTTGGCGTTCTTATGAAACTTTTATAAAATTTCAAATTTCACATAATAGTCAATACACGTATAAAATAAAGTAAAGCAAACAAACTGTGCAAAACACATTTTTTATATATAGGCAACTAAATATACTTAATAAGCATAAATGCCTTAACCTCAAATTAATTAAACATTGACATTTTATAACAAATAAATATACCATAACAATTATTTCAAGATGAAAAATTTCTTATGATTTGTCATTCGATATCGCAATACATATCTCTATTTTACTTACGCTTAAAATGGCTTGATGTATGACACTTTGATTCTTATCGTCTGGATTTATCCAACACTTATTACCTCCCAAAGCAAGCGCCTCACACATGACTGGTAGATTATGCGCGGCTGCAGCTTTGTACAAAAGCAAGTCTGGATGTAATTTTGATATATCTTCCTCCTCTACAATAATGTAGCAATGTTATAATAGATCGTATTAGTGCAAATATAATTCTACAAACCCAATTGTTCTTCATCTTCGCCGCCGGTTGAGTCTTGGTCCGAATCAAATTCTAACCCACTATCCAGCGGTTGCTTTTCAAATTCGCCGCCAAACAATAATATACTAGATCGACTAGTTTCTGATGTGGTTTCAATTTTACCTTGGCCACTATCGCTATCCGTATCCGCTTTTATGTCTTCCTGTAATTTATAAAATCATTAGCATATTTTATGATAGTAACTATTTAAACAGATTAATTAATAAAACTTACTTCTTTTAACGAACTAATTTCGTCATTAGACTGAGCTCTACGTTTCTTCAACGGATCGACGCTGCGCGGTCGTCGTCGCAATTTCCTCACACTCCATTTACGCACATCTAAATAGCGTGACGAACGTTGCGTACCTGCTGCTGTGATGTCTGGCAGTTTCTTTACGAACAACTTTTCAACATACTTTGCTTTAATCCACGTTTCCCTAATCACTCTAGAAAAAAAAACCATTGCTTAAAAATATCGACGGCGTAAAATATTATTTAATTACCCTGTGCAATTTGGTAAAGCGCGCACAAAATTGTCGGGTACATTGGCTTCATATACTTTATTAACGATATCGTTTCCTAGCTCGGCCATCACTTTAACTATTTCAGGCTCCCAATCATCCAATGTCAGCGAACGTACTTTGCTGTAGTGAACACCCAAACTTCTATGCACTCCGGAACAATCTACAAAACAAAGCAATAGAATATGAGTCTAAAACTCAAATATAATTTCACAACTAAATGGCAAATATTTCAGCTATTATATGTAAAGGTTAATTAATGAAGATACAATAATAATAGATTTGATATTTATGTGAGGATGTGTTTGCATTCCGTTGCACGCATATTGATGTACAGATAGCACGAGGTAGTCATTCCTAGTTCGTTCCGTTACACGCATGCATGCTGATAGAATAAATAAGCTGGAACTCATGTCTAAACAATTTCAGCGCATTATATGCAACAACATTCAGCACTCAGCTTTAACCGCATAAATGCATATCAGTTGTCACATCTATGCGGTTAAAGCATACCACAGAATAAAAACAAAATATATTTAATAAAATAAATAGTATCTTAAATAATTTCTTTCCGTTTTTTTTGTACAATGCACGAAAACTCTGTACAAAGTCAAAGAGAGCGCATCGTTAGACGAAAATATCGAGGATATTATTATAATTAAAGTATAAGGTGTACTAAAGAGTAGTCCATTGTTGCATGAAATTGAAACTGCACATGATTGGTTGTTAGAGTATCCAGACCATATATAAGGCATCTTTGCTTTTTTTTCCAAGAAAAACTGCAAAATATAACGTAATTTCTCTCTGTTTATGCTCATTTTTGACCTGTGCTCCAACAATAATGATTTAGGCAGCAAGAAAATTGTATAAACATTTGTTTTAGTACGAAATATAATCTTTCTAAGGCCACTAAACCTGACTGATAACATTTTTCAAAAGCGGGATACAGATGACTAAAGACATCTATTCGAAAAATAATTGATTACTTTTTACAACACCTTCTATTAAAGCAGTATTTCAGTCATACTCTCTGTTTACCATTCCTTTGGATTCATATTATGGAATTCCCTCAATTTTAAACGAACGTTAACCACAAAATAATACATACATTGCGTTACTACAATAAATAACTTTGATTTTGTTCAGATTTTTAGTACATTATACAAAACGGAAAGAAATTATCACTTAGTTACAGCATAATTTTTAAATTTTTAACTATTTGAATAATTTATGTATCACCTACGAATTTGTAAATAATAAATGAATTTTTCATTGTGACGGAATCAATAAAATATTTACCGATGCATAGAGTTATTCCTAAATTGATGCTTGCCCAACGTGGATTTGGATTACCGCAATCACAGCAATAATTATTTCCAGGTATTTTAATCAATTGCTCCCACATTCTAAAATAATAATTATTTCATTCATAATTATACGAAGCGAAAACAATGAGTTACGCTTATACCTTATCTTCTTGCTCTTATCATGCGAACTTCTAAATGGACTATTATGACTGCTCGCATTGCATATCTGCATGGCGCTATCCAATTCACCGCCCTCCATGATTTCGCTGTGTATTCGCTGAATCGCCGCGCCAATGCCGCGCTGTAAAGCTGAAATCCATGCATCGTACATTTCACGTGAATCTGCTTGTAACATGTGACTTCTAAATTACAAATAAAAACGAGTTAATGACACTCTGCTCTCAACACAATAACAACGACGAAAACAAATAACATGAAAACATAAAAAGCACATTCCGCCATTCAAGATTAGATTGAGAATCAGCTACATTTCTATTCAATTAAATACATTCAATTGTAGAAATAAAATTTAGTTTACGTTAGCTGGGTAACACAGATAGATAACACAGGCAGAGAATAGTTTTGTGTATACACTTACCGTTTGCTGCTTCTATGCGTTGCAATAAAAAAACGAAACAAAAAAGAGTTTTAGTTAAAAAAAACCTAATGAAGGGTTTTAGTTAATATAAAAAGTAGAAGATAAAATAATGTTCAATGGTAGTATTATTGATTAAACGACGTTCATTTATAAGCGTAATCAATTTGTAACCGTAAAGGTTAATGTTTATGCTGCTAATCAGTAGTTTACATGGTAATCGCCTTTCCTTTATGTGGTATTATATCAAGACAACAAGCTATGTCAATAACACTATATAAGTTTTACAGAGTCTTCATGCATATTTCTAGAAAGCAATTTGAAGGTGTTTTAACCAAGAGCTAATTTAAACGTGAATGAACGAAATGAGAATTTTAGGCCTCTATGCAGGACCTAATTTAGATGGGAAATTTAATGCTCTTTTAGTTTGCTGATAAACATGAGCGCCGTATCTCTTCAAATAAGCGAATTATGAAGCAAAATGTAAGAAATTTCATGAAAAAGAGCCCAAGTGGTATGTTGACAGGACGATAACTCGCCTTGTTGAGGACGCGTATGAGCCGAAATTCTAAGAGACCAACAAGATGCGCAAGATACGGCTTTTTAAGTCATGTCACTCTGCATGACTACCACTCTGCATAGGCATGACTTAAAAAGAACTATCTCTTCAAATAATCGAGTTATAAAGCAAAATGTAAGAAATATAAGAAATTTCATGAAAAAAATTGGCAAAAATTGCCAAGTTACAGGTTTACCACTCAATAACTCGTTTCCTTGCAGCGATACGCACAAATTCAAAGAGAGCAAAAAGATGCACAATTTAATGCTCTTTTAGTTTGCTAATAACCATAAACGCCGTATCTCTTCAAGCAAGTGAGTTACAAAGCAAAATGTAAGAAATTTCATGAATAAGGGCCCAAGTCACATGTTATCGATAACTCGCCTTGTTGAGGACGCGTATGAGCCGAAATTCTATGAGAGCAACAAGATGCGCAAGATACGGCTTTTTAAGTCATGCCACTCTGCATAGTCATTTTTTAAATTTTCTGATATATTTATAAGGAGCTTGTTGGAATTCCAAGCAACTTCAAAGTCTAATAAAGAATTTTAAAATTATAGATAATATTTTAATCAGTATTATACTAGCATATTAACGAGGGCATTGTTTGTCTAAACGCAGCTTTATTATGATGACAAATTTAGATCGTTTATAATTAATCGTGGGCCACTAAAAAGGTGGCTTGCTTGCTTGATTTTAACAATTTGATCAAAACGATTATTGAACATTATTTCATCTTTAATAATAGATACAGATTTGAGCGCTTTCTTAAATTACGTTCATATTTGAATAATTTACAATTCGCTGATCAATAAATCCGTTATAAGCAAAAACGTGATTGAAATAATAAAGTATAGCATTGGAGTGAATATAGCGCAAAGCTTTATAAACTATCCAAATACACAATATTGTAGAATAAGAAATGGAAGAATATATTCGTAACTTACTTGGAAGGCGATAAAACTTCGAAACAAAACCTCCTCTCACTATCGTGCACTGGTTTCACCGTGCACAAACGCAGATCGTCCTCCATAACTGTAACAGCTTCCTCGCCCGAACGTTTTCTGTAATATTAGTAATAAAAAAATTACAAAAATAATACAAATGTTAATAGAATAGTTAGAATAGCTTGCCAACACTTAGTGAGCCATGATATGAAAATCGGAGGTAAAAAACACAAGAAGGATTTCACAAAATTTATCAACGAGTTTCGACTGTTCTCTGTCCTGATAATGACTTGACAGTCGAAACGCCTTCTTGTGTTTTTTACCTTAGATTTTACTACAAATGTTGTTGAGTAATGCTGTAAATATACCTGTACACTAGCTTGTTATCAATCAAGCAAAACCAACGTCGATGCCATGATTTAAAAGCATTTGATGTTCTTTTAAATAGATAGCCCTCCATAATTGGCTGTCCATCGCCGGATCCCAGCACCGGTATTTTCTCCACATTGCTAACGATACTATGGCAATTTTCTAGTTCTTTCTCCACTTTGGAAGTTTCCTCGCGCATTTCACTCAACTAAAAATCGAATAGCACACTTCAAATACAAGAAAATGCGTAAAATATTGCAATATATACCTCATCTGCTAATGTTTTAAAAAAAGGCTCCAAGTCGCCGCACAAATCCGATCCTTGATGGTAGTACGTGGAGCAGGCGTGCATATACGACAGCAACTGGAAAGAAAAAAGAAAAATTTCGAGTGAGAAAAATCAATAAAACGTGTAATGGTTTATTTACAATGTAATTGCGCTATTCAGATATTGCCTGCCATTTATTAGTTATTGTTGTTTGATGAAGACGAATTTCTCGCCCGTGTTTTATTCATTAATTGTGCCTTCTATACCGTTCGTTTAACACATTTCGCATGAATAATAAATATAACCAAACAAATTTATTCAAACTATTGCATAACATACAAGAAGAAATCAAGTGATTTATTGCCATTTCTCCCATACATGCATAACTGGATTTATTTAAAACGTGCTAATTTATTAACGTGTTAATGAGTGATAAACCAAATAGTATTGAATACTGCGTCTTAGCCCACGCAAGATAAAATATAGTGATAAAAATCAATATTGTAATATTTTGTCAAGTTGTGAAATAAACGTTAAACATTTTAATTAATAGGATCACGGAAGCATTGTTTTTTATTCTTTTTACATTAATTCCATTATAAGCAATTATAAATAAATAACAACAAGGTTATATACTTGTTGTGTTAGCTAGACTCTTTCAAATTACAACAAAAAATAGTGCATTCTATTGTTATTATGGAAACATTTAATAAACCTCAACCGCAATTTCAACTGGAAAATTATTAATATTAATATTCAATTGTCAAAGTAATAACTTGTGGTGTCGAGAAAATTGCTGTTACATACAACGTATATTTACAACAAAACGACAATTAATTGCATAGATGGAAATTAATTGCATGTAAAGAACTGTAATGTAACTTAATTAAATTCAATTTAATTTGATTAAAAAATACCATGTTATTATAGAAACTAAACAAGCGGTTAGTTGTTTCGTGTAGTGATTTACAAATGCCTTTCATGAAAAATCTTTGAATTGAAATGAAAACCATTAAAAGCCACCATTGTTAAATGTAGTTGGTCATAAAACTAAGCACTAAACTTGAAACTGCATATATTGTTGCGAGCCATATATTAAATTAAGTGATGAGTGCAGATAATGCTGATGAGATATATTAAAGTTAATTAAGTTAATAGCAGCAATACTAAGTGCATTATGAGCACATATAAAATTTTAAATGCAACATCCTTAACATTCAATCAATACCACATTAATTATTTTTATATTGCTAATTCAAAAAAATATAGTAATAATAATAATAACATAACGACTTATTATGTAAGAATCAAATCTAAACTTGCTTATGACTCATTTACAAGTAATTTTTTAATGTTTGTTTATTGCAAGCTTCATAATAAATAATAAAGGAGATGTTATTAGAAAGTAAAACACAGGAGGAAATGTTTATCAATAAATATCGTTCAAAAAAAAATGTTGTAAAGATTAAGTAAACGCTGAGTAATAATGCGTTCAAAAAATGTGGGCCTCTTATTCGATTTTAATACAATCTCACGATTGTTCAATTTTTATGGGCTCGATTATGAAATGTCTAGTAAATACTCGCGCGCCTACAACTAAAATAAACTAATTGCGACGCCGCCGCGCTATCTCACACGCTTCTATTCTTACACAAAAATACGATATTTAATAATAAATAAGCGAGAGATGTAGATGTAGATCGAAAATAAGTAAATTATTAATAATGGCAACACAAGCATATGATTACATGAATAATAAAGGAAATTCTACAATATATTGAAACTAACTATTTGTTTCTGGAACTATGTTTCACGTTGTGATAATGGATTGTTGCGTCATGAATTCTCAAAAATATTTTAAATTGTTTTTGTAGGACATTGAAAATACTTTATATTATCTATTTAAAAATTAATGGTGTTTAAAGAAATCACAGAATGTAAACAACAATTTAAAAATTGCGCGCTTAAATAAAATTCTACATGAAAACATTGCTTTAAAAATCGTAAATGAATAGTTTTTGAAGAAATAGCAAAATTGTATAAACTTTAATACAAAACAATAAAAAAATAGCGCCTTTGTTAGGTTAGGATGCAATGCTATATATACGCCAGAACATTACTATAAAATTTTTTAATAATTATTAATTTCTTAACGCTAATTCAGTTCGAAAGTAATTGTTGCATTTCAATTCAACGTCCAGACTATTAGAAATAGTTTCCTTACCTTCTACGTGTTCAATGATCAAAATTTGTAAAATTCGCACCTTTTTTAAGTGTTGTAAAAATAAAATTAAGTATTTACACGTTGTAAAAAATATTTAACCGTCCTGATTTTAAACGCCACAATATATGCGTTGCGCTTCAGATTAGTAACTACCGCATTGTTTATTTAGCTTCATATAAAGGTTTTACCAGCGTAACAGAAGCTATCAAGTAAATATTGATTTAATAAACTTATTAGCTATTTGCATTACTAATGGCAACTTACTGTGCTGAGAATCTCGTGTCGCTTCTTCGCCTGTAAGACACTGACGGCATTCACATAATTTAACGCCTGATGGCTAAAGCACGATCGCGTCGCAACGAGTAAATTTTGCACCTCCTCGACCTCTTGCACCTTCGTCTTCGGCGTCTGGCTGTTCCGCACCAGCACATTGTCGAGCTCGATGGACATCTTCTCGAAGTGTTGACGGGAATCACGCACACCTAGATGATGGGCAAAGTTTTACAATATGGTGCCAATGAATTAGTTGTTTGCTTGCTTAAAACCTTTAATGTCGTTCTTGATGAATGAGGTGATGTTTCGCAGAACGGTGCGCGATGCTTGATCGAGTAATGTGGTGTGAAATTTGTTCATTTCTTGCAAAACATGTATAAGTTTGTTGAGCGATGCTAGAACAGCTGAATCCTCCCGGAAATGTAGACTGAGATCCCATAAACTATTCGCAAATACGCTGCAAGAATTTCACTATAGCATATTGTACTATTTTCTTAACATGTTTAATTACCACTGATTCGAGACATATGTCTTACCCGAATCGACCATCGCCCCGCATATCTTCAATATCCTGTCTAATTGCTGGTCCAATTGATCGATACTGGTCTCTTCCTCCTCAATTATATGCCTAAAGCAGTATTAATTAACACTGAATTTTTCAATTGTTGAATTAAATACCTAAATTTGGGCGAATCACGCAGGCACTCTTCCAGATCTATTTTACACAACATCTTCACTTTTGATGCGTTTCAACTAAGGATATTAATGTGTCAGTATACTTAAAAGTGACTCATTTCTTCTAAAAAGCATTCATTTTGAAATGAAACAAACGAATGACGTTTGATGTGTGTTTACGATTATGAAGTGACCAAGTGACAGATGGTGGAAGTGACAGCTAAACATTTTCATGCATTATTTTAATGTTAAAAACTAAGCATTAAAAAAATTATGTAAATTTATTACTTTAATAATGCATAATGAATGCGTTTATTGATAATTTTAAATTATTTTTTATGATTTTGTTCATTTGCTCGCTAGTGGCAGCATGCGTCCGCACGCAACACAAAATTGACACATTTAATGATTTTTCATACACGTCAAATAAAACCTAACCTCATTTTTTCCCAAGTCGGTGAAATTATAACATTCGATAAGAAGTGGCTGCACATACGAATTAATGGATATATAATAGAGAAACAATGCACATACGTACAATTCCATCGTCAACCACATTCAAATTGCTTACCACACACTTCTTACTATGTTTACTAATTAGTTACGTTAATAGTTTAGGACAAATAATTTATGCAATTAATTGCGGCGGCGATTCGCACATCGATGCGAATGGTATACACTACGATAAGGATCCGCTAAATGGAAAGGTTGGAATCGCATCGGATTATGGAAAACGGCTGATCATCGGCAGAGTGCATCCGGACGATAATATCCTCTATCAAACGGAGCGGTATCATACGAATACGTTTGGATATGATATACCGGTAACGCAGGCACCCGATGGCGATTATGTGCTTGTGTTAAAGTTCAGTGAGGTGTATTTTAACGCGCCGGACCAAAAAGTGTTTGATGTTGTGCTCAACGGCGACCACACGATCGTATCAGATCTCGATATTTTTGATAAAGTCGGTCGGGGTGTTGCCTATGACGAATTTGTTCCATTTACTATAACTAAAGGTAGGACTTAAATACAAATATTATCAGTAACACAATAAGTTCTTGCGGAATCTACAATAATATTTTAGGTACATCGAAAGACACATTCCGAATTAAAGTATAGTTAGATAAAGACAAATTTTCATTTTAACCGGATATAAATAATTATTATTAAATTGCGATTATATGTAACTAAATACCACAAATATTCAGTTTTGCATTTTTTATTTACTAGTAATTCTGTTAAACTATAATTTTCATATAAATTTCATCAATTTGCAGATTAGTTTTGGCTGCTTTTTATTAAACCACCTTTAGTGATTTGTTTAAGATAAGTCGAAATAGAATATCAGAATTAAAGTAGTTTGAGATATTTTTTTACCGGACGTAAATAAGAAGTATTAAATTACCTCGCACAAAAGTCTAGTTTTGCATTTTTTTATGTATTGGTCATCTTTTTAAACTCCATACGTTTCAATTTGCAGCTTAGTTTTGGCTTCTAGTTATTGAACCACCATTACTGATTTGTTAATTGGGTATCTAGCTACCATATGATAAACGTAAAGGGGAATTTCAGATGCCAAGTAGTGTATATGATATGATATTAAATATTATGAACATAAAACATAAAATAATGCAAATAATATAATGTATAAGATCAAATCATTGAAGAGAGCCCAATAAAGAGCAGTTGAATGTAGTCTGTAAATTGAAAACTATTCACTGATTTGTTTTTATTTATTGTTTATTCCTCTTATTTTATATGTTCAGAATTTTGCAAAATGCATGTTTTCTATTCAACTACCAAATCACACATGGTAGGAGAGAATTCCAGATACCAAGCATATAATTAAATGAGTAGTGAACATATATTTTTAAACATAAAACATAAAATAGGACAAATATATAATGTACAACATCAAATCAATGAAGATAGCGGAACAAAGAGCAGTCGAAACTAGTCTGTAAATTAAAAACTATGCAGTTTAAATTTATTTTATTTCTAAAGTCAATATAAAAATATTTAAAAACATTAAAATATTTATATGTACTTGAGTTAAGTTAAATTCTATGTTTCTACGAACCTTCGGAAATTTTTATATTTTTGAGTCTAATGAGATTTTTTTATTGATTTATTACATTAAAAGCTACCATCCTACGATGGAATAAAAAAAACTAATAATGTAATGTCACAAAATTATAGATAATGAGGAAATGATATCGATCGAATTTAGGAACACTATTATTCCGTGTTTCACGTAAACTTTTGGCCTGACCTCATAATTTCAATTACATCAATTATTCACATTCGATAATTATTTTGTTGTTTGTAGGAAAATTATTATATAATGGAGAGGAATCGGAGATACGTGGTGGTAAGATCCGCGTCGAATTCATCAAAGGGTACAAAGATAATCCGAAAATCAACGCCTTATTTGTGATGAAGGGCAAGGTGGAGAACGTTCCCAAACTCGCCCCGATCGAGGAGCCTGAAGTATTCGTATCGTCGAAGGATGACGGTTGGGGCAACGACGAGGAGGTGCCGAAAAATCGCCGACCGAGTGGACCCAAACTACCCGATCCGTACACGCTCGACGACTCGTCGGCGATGCTACCGATTTTCATAGCCTTGGGCGCATTCGTACCGTTCTTATTTTGTTTATGTAAATTGTGATTAAGCATCCATTCTGATTGTGATTTATTTTGTCAATTCAGTTGATAATGATTGGTTGTGGTATATAAAAAAATTTCGTTTCGTACTTAATTTTTTGAGCAAACGGTTGCTCATGGCACAAAGTATAATTTAATTTTTATTGAATGATGTTCATTTTTTTGAATAATTTTGTTTTTTATGTTAAATTTGTTACTTAAGTACTGATATGAATGTAAGTTAATTTTTTATTCGAATTCACAATTTGATGAATAAATATATGTACAAATTCGAAACATAAAAACTTTATTTTATTCTTTATTATCATGTTTTAATACTTTTACGTGCAATAAAATAAATTTATTGCTATAAAATTAAATTTTATTAGTTTTGTATCAACGGGGCAAATTTGACTCATTTCTGACAAGTTGTTGACTTTATAATCTGAATGCCAATCATCAATGACTTATTAGCATAGACTTACTTATTAGCAATCAGTCGGAAACGAATGTTTCCTGTGACATATCGACTAGTTTCAAATGTTTTAACAATCACAGATCTACGGCCGATGGCGATTACTCGCGGGTTTCTCCGATTGTCTTTCGTAAACGATTTGAAATTCAAAGTTTATAAAATTTGGATGGGAAAACGATAAAAGCAAATAGAAATGTCATACTATTATCATTTATTAAACTTTAAGAAACAAGTCCCGAAAAAATGTTTCAGACTTCATGATTACCAATGATTACGATCGGGATTTGATTGTCAGCAGACAAGTTGATAACTAGTCAGAAATATATTGATACCACGTTTGATACGATTTTCGTTGATTTCTGACTGATAATTAGTCAAAACTTCTCTTGGTATAAATTTATATTTTTTTCTGATTTTAGCGACATCTTCGTGACAATAGCGACATTTTTTCAATTTAAAACGTCAAGCTTTTCTAACCTCACTATTATGCAAAGACCAAAATGCTTTTCTTATTCGTTACATAAATGAAAATGTTTGAACTATGTTTTTAATTAAACAAACTAATTATGATCACATTATATAGTCACCAATTTAGAATATGTCGTAGTTTTGTTCATAATTCTAATGTAATATTAAAGGTATGTTTTTAATATTGTGATTATCTAATATCTATCTACTTCAATATAATTTACGTTTTAGAAGTATATTAAGTGTACAACATGCATTCACGTGAATCAAACAAAAGCATCAGCTACCTCAACTGCAGCAACATCAGCAAACGAAGTTTTAGGGGATTTAATAAAGCATTTACCTGAAAAGCCGAATATTGTTCCCCAATGGAGGCCTACACCATCAACAGACAGAAACAATTTGATAAATCATTACCTCAAACTGTCGAAAATAAGATTAACAAGTAATTTATTTGATTAAAATTGCTTTTATGTTTGTATTAATACGTTCATCTTATTGCAGCTTTAGTTGTGGTTACTTCAATGGCCGGGTACGCGATGGCCCCGGCGCCGTTCGCGTGGACCACCTTCACATTGTGCTCGGTCGGCACGGGATTGCTGTCGTGTGCCGCCAATTCCATTAATCAATACCACGAGGTGCCGTTCGATGCACAAATGTCGCGAACAAAGTCACGTGTTCTAGTCTGTGGCCGGTTAACGTACGAATTGCGGACTAAATAAATTAGTATTACATAAAATAATCGATGAACTATTTCAGGCCGTTGCATAGCGTTTTGTTTGCCGCTGCCGTTAGCGCTTCGGGGCTGGGAATTTTATATTACGGTGTTAATGGATTAACGGCGAGCTTGGGGCTCGCTAATTTAGTGCTATACACCTCTATCTACACTCCGATGAAGCGTATCAGTATTTTGAATACATGGGTTGGTTCAATAGGTAATAAATTAATACAATATAGAATTATACCGAGATTTGAAATATAAATTGAAAAATGAATGTAAAAGGCGCTTGGTAGGATTCATAAATTCTAATATACTGGAAGCTCGAGATATGAGTGGCTCAACATACTAGTGTTTTGAGATACTAACTGCGACTCGGACCAATATTCTGTTTGAAAACCGAGCGGTAATTCGAGAAGTTTCCGCTGCATTACTACTTAATAATGTGTTGCGTTTGAGATACTAGCTGATGTTTGTTACGAGGCCGCTCATGGAATATATTAAACTCTAATCTAAACGTACCACTGTAGTTTTAGAGATTATTCTTTTCGTCCTATTTATGGAGATAGTCACAAGTTTACAAAGGCTGTTTAAAATTAAATAAATATATTTGAAAATCCTACCACGGGTCAGTTTAATATCTAGTTGAATTACCTACACTGATATTAAATATAAACTCATATCGCGATTTTACTTCTAATAAAGAATTCGTGAAAGTGTATTCGGTGAAACAAAAAAGTTCCACGAGTTAGCATAAAAGTTTGAACATAAATTAGAAAGAATTTAATTCCGTAATAAATGAAATATAAGATATATAATGCAGCTATACATAATTTAAATGTATAAAAAAGGGATTTACATCTCATACTTTATAAACTTTTTTTACAAGAGACTGGATTCTCCGAAATAATATTGCAGTTTTTAGGGCTTCGCTTCGCGGGTGGACTAAGCTTGTAGACCAAAGTTTTTTCTGTTTAATTAATAATTTTTATGTCATTTGATGTCCATATTTTGATTTTATATATCTAGTTGGAGCCATTCCACCGCTAATGGGTTGGGCGGCATGTGCAGACGCTTTGGGACCAGGCGCTTGGTTAATGGCCGCATTGCTCTACAGCTGGCAATTTCCGCATTTCAACGCTCTGTCATGGAACCTGCGTCCCGATTACTCACGCGCTGGCTATCGAATGATGGCTGTCACCGATCCGGCATTATGTCGGCGCGTTGCTTTACGCCACACTGTAGCCCTTTTAGGTCTGTCCACCGCCGCACCATTCCTAGATGTTACCAATTGGTGGTTCCTGCTGGAGAGCACACCGCTAAATCTCTATTTTATATATCTAGGTAAGTTTCAATTTTATATACATATGTTGTAAATGGGTCGATTTTTGACATTTTCAGCATACAAATTCTATGAGGATTCATCCAGCGCCTCATCCCGCAAACTATTTCGTTACTCACTGATTCATTTGCCATTGTTGATGACATTCTTTTTGATTAGTAAGAAGAAGTGGTTTGTATTTGATAATGATAAATTGCCTGAAAAGGTAGAAGATGTAGTTGAGAGCTAATAAATGTTGTTTAAATTTAATTAATTCTGATTCTTTGTTAATGCCTTGTTTATATTGACCGTTTGGTTATTGATTATTCATTCATTATATCTTCTGATTTTAAAAGACTACTTTCAGAAATGTGAATCTTTGTAAATTGATTTTTATTCGTGATTAGAATATTAATATATATTTCTCCACTTTGCTTATTAACGTCTTATGGGATATT